>JAJOZX010000045.1:1290000-1535000 GCA_023014485.1 Bathynomus jamesi | reverse complement strand
GACAGGTGCCTGGTGACTGGAGGGAAGCCAACGTGACCCCTATCTTTAAGAAAGGGGATTACGAAAGTCCAGGGAACTATCGTCCCATTAGTCTCACTTCGGTTGTAGGTAAATTATTAGAGAGGATAATAGCGGATAGGATTGTTGATCATTTGGATTCCTACAAACTGCTTGGGGACTCCCAACATGGGTTTAGATGGCATAGGTCGTGTATCACCAACCTGCTCGAGTCTTTCCACGTCATGTGGAGTGAGTATGATAAGAGTAGGGCGATTGATATACTTTATCTCGACTTTCAGAAAGCCTTTGATAAGGTACCTCACCGCCGGCTAATGGCCAAAGTCCGCGCGCTGGGTATCGGTGGGGAAGTAGGTAGCTGGACTGGAAACTGGCTGAAGAATAGGCGGCAGAGGGTTGTAATTAAAGGGGCTAGCTCGGGTTGGGCCTAAGTCATTAGTGGAATTCCTCAGGGTTCCTTTTTGGGGCCACTGTTGTTTATCATTTACATAACTGATATCGACGGTGGCATCGTCAGTAGGACCGCCAAATTCGCTGATGACACCAAGCTTGGGGCCAATGTTGGGACGCCCGAAGCGATCGAGCAACTGCGTGCGGACCTAGGTAGGATAGGAGAGTGGTCCGAAAAATGGCAAATGCCGTTAACTTGGGTAAATGCAAGGTCATGCACATTGGCTACGCCAATCCCAAGTCGGACTACTCCATGTTGGAGAGTAATATCGAGGCCACTGATTCGGAAAAGTACTTGGGTGTGCTAATTAGCAGCGACCTTAAGTTTACCAAAGAGTGTGTAGAGGTGGAAAAGAAAGCCCAGAAGCTGTTGGGTTATATCAGGAGGCAATTTCGATTTCGGAACAAGGAGATTGTGCTCTCTCTGTACAATTCTCTGGTTCGGCCGCACCTGGAGTATGCTGTGCAGTTCTGGTCGCCCACCCTCAGGAAAGATATTGAGAGGCTGGAGCGAGTGCAGGCGAGGGCCACAAAGTTAATCCCTTCCGTTAGGCATATGGGCTACAATCGACGCTTATGCGCCCTGAATTTGTTTTCGCTAGAAACTCGGAGGCTGCGCGGTCAACTCATCGAGGTTTTCAAGCTCCTCCACGGGTTCAACGCTGTCGATTTTAGAAGCATGTTTAGTTTAAATGATAACTCAACTGGCAACAATGGTTGGAAGTTGATTTCAAACGGTTTAGTACTAGTGTGTGTGGGAATTACTTTATCTATAAGATCTGTGACACGTGGAACAGGCTACCTTCAGAAGTTGTGAACAGTTCCTCTCTGGATGAGTTCAAGAAAAGGTTAGGCCGAATCTTGCACACTAAGTTGAGGGTGTATGAATTTTTTCCTGGCACCCGTTGCCATTGGTACCTCATCGGTATGGGCCGCGTCCTTTTGAGGTACTTCTTTTCCTTGTAACTCCTTCTAACTCTCTCTCTCTCTCTCCATTAAATATATATATAATATATGAAAATTATTTCACGAAAGTAACACGTGAAAAATATTTATGATGAAAAAAACCACGAAGTAAAGGAAACAGAATGGAGCTCAAGCGCTTTCGTCTAACGACATCCTCAGGAACACTGAAGGAAATAAAGAGTTCGAGACTACATATAGGTCACAAAAAAAAAAATATATATAATAATAAATATGGCAATAAAAATTGTGGGAGGAGCATACAAATTTGTAAGGAGAAACTACCAATTTACCACTTTGCCCATGTTGTCTAAATCCGTTCTGACGAATTCAAAACAACACGATCGAATGGATTGTGTACAACCAATTTTATAGATAATGCCTGAATTATATATAGGTCAAAATTTTTTTTAAAAATATGAAAATAAATTGAAAATAGAAATTGTAAGAGGAACATACAAATTAATAAGGGAAAACTACCAAAGTTTTAGCACTCTGCCTCTTCTTGTCTAAATCCGTTCTGAACGAATTCAAAACAACAGGATCAAGTGGAAAAAGATCTTCGCTCATGTTAAAGTTATTTGTAAGTTGGATAATAGCAGATTCAAGAATATTTCTATTAACAATGTTGCTAGAGTGAAACGAAACTGAAACATTATTCCAATCAATACAGTGGGGTAACTCTGACAAATGGACAAAAAGAGCACTGGACGACTGTCCCGTTCTAACAGAATATTGATGCTATTTTACACGCGTGTGCAAATCCTTTCCCGTCTGATCAATGTAAAAGGAATCACATTGTTTACAACCAATTTTATAGATAATGCCTGTTATTGGTAGGACTATTTTTAACTATGATATTTTTCACAATATCGTTATATGAAAATACTACATTAATATTCCAAAGTTTAAGTACATTAGCAATGCCTAAAAAGCCTCGGAAAAATGGAAGTACTAAAATATTCTTTGATAAACTGCGAGTGTTATTATTCACACGATAGAAGGTTCGTTTTGCCTTGTTAAGACAAGTTTCCATAAACGCAGGTGGGTAGCGCAGGTCACTTCGAATACCGTTGAATTTTCCATTTCGGCATCCATATATTCCGGACTGGCGATCCTAAGAGCGCGGAGAAACATTGAAGAAAATATGGCCTTTTTAATGGGGGTGTCATGTCCGGAGTAAAAGTGTACATAGGACAAATTGTTTGTTTTTTCCGATAGATACTAAACTTAAAACCTGGGCTTTCCCTATGTACGCGCACATCCAAAGACGGGATAGAGTTGTCTTGTTCCACTTCTAAAGTAAACTTAATGGAGGGGACTTGACATTTAACTGAAGGAGGAAGTCATCCAGGTCACGAATCATGGGCCAGATACACAAAATATCGTCGACGTACCGCAACCATGGGATGCCAACCCCTAAAAATTCTCGGAATGTAAGTAATTTCGAAAAACTCCATATAAATATTGGAGAGGAGGGGCGACAAGGGGTTGCCCATTAGGGCATATCATACTTTTCCGAGCTCGAATTTCACTCTGGCTAATATGTATTTTTATGTAAAATTTAATTCTAAGAGGGGTTTCTTTTCTGCAACTTTTCCCAAAAATCGCGTTATCATGTTCAAAATTGCGGTTTTCTGTTCAATGTTGAAATACCAAATATTCAACTGAACACAACCTCATATTTTTAACCCTTTGTCGTAATTTGTTGCCATTTAGACACATTAACTTTGCTTAACTCTCACACAGGTTTAATACATACATACGTAAGAAAAAAAATCTACTCCATTTGAATCTTTGTAACCATTTGGACGCAGAAGGCGAAGTTCAACATTCTCTCAATAGATGGCTCTAAGCAATTACGCCAGTCATAATTGTGAAGTAGAAGTGAGTGGACGCCATTTTTTTCGGTAAGTGTTTTTTGTAATTTTCCTAAGTTTAATCATCATTATATAATATTGTTTTGACTATAATTCATTCTAGAATTATTAAGGAAGCTCCCTGTTTACTTTGTTTAAGTAATATCTTTAATAACGTGAAGAAAAAGACTTTATTCAGAGTTCGTTCGAAATGGACACAAAGTTTTCATAGGGTAATTTCTGTCTATGATAACACGACGTGTGTCCAATTTGGATACATGAATTAATTTTTCATTACGATTGTTTTTATGTACTATTATATATATATAATATATATATAATTTATATAATATATATATTATATAATTTTATACATATATATATATATATATATATATATATATTATATATATAGAGAGAGAGAGAGAGAGAGAGAGAGAGAGATAGAGAGAGCGAGAGAGAGAGAGAGTACTAACTACCACGCACTAATACCTTATTAGACTTTTGTTGACTAATGGACACATAAATTATTTCATTTAGAAATGTTCTTACAAAAAAAGATTGCTAGAAATGCTTATATATACCTACTATGCATATTTCAAGTAAAGAAATGAACCTACGCTAAAATTAAATGGTACTGAATGACAAAGGGTTAAGCTTATGTTATACCATTATTACGAATTTTAAATTAAATTTGCAATGCCAAATTTAGTTTTCTATTACCAAAATAAATATTCATTACCAAATTTAGGTTAATTTGGTGATTAAAAATGCCGGTTGGCAACCCTGATTATAACCAAAAATTATATTCCTTGTCTATATTTATGGCGAAAGAACACTAAACATACTGATATGAATTTGTTACAGATTGGACAAGATCGAGAATAAGCACCGACTAGACGTGATGGATGGCCGAATCTGCCCCCAAAACCAGGAAAATGTCAGGTTCAAAGCTCTCGGATGTTGTGGGCCCGGGGAAGGAGTTCATTCCCAGCGAGGTGCCGACTTGGAGAGCCGTTCTTCAGAGAGGGATTCGTCTACAGGAGGAAAGGTTCCTCACTCATGACATCCAAAGGTCTAAATACCCTATCCGAGAGATGACTGACGAGCTGGCTTCACTCGTGATGACTCAGTGGAGGAAGTCGAATGTAAATTTCTCCCCGCCTGTAACAATCATGGAAAAATCGTTCTCATATAAGATCTTTTTCAAATGGAAGGAGATGACAGACGTTGTGAACGGGAGAGTTAAGTCTGCTACCCAGGAGAAGAGGATGGCTGATCTGGATAAACTCTGTGAAGTCTGCGTTTGCAAGCATCAGATCTTCTTGTGCGGCTCAGAGGGGAGTGGATGCTCAGGATGCTCCCTCAAGGCCCATGTTAACTGTAACTGTCCTTTGGAGGTGAAGATTCCTAAACTGGACCTTCAGTGGCTGTACTACCAGAGAGTGAAGACTTCCGAAGCTTCAGGAATCCAGATGTCTTCTGTAGACTTCGAAGACAGCAGGAGACAGATCAAAGCAGCGAAGAGGAAGGAGGCTGAAGAAGCTTCTGCTGTGAAGAGGAAGAAGAAAGAGGAGGCTACTAATGAGGAGCTTCTCATGAAAGACTTTGAGGAGGACGAAGAGCCAAACTTGGAAGAAGCTGCAAAAGAAGCCTCTGGCAATGCTGAGGCTACTGAAGGTCCTATGGACGTTCCCGCTGAAGTACCTGCCGAAACTCCAACTTCTCCTACACGAAACTACATGAAGATCCAAGGGACAGCTTCAGCAGCTGCAGTTGCCACTGGCTTCCTGAACGACCTCATCAAGGCCGGTCATCTTTCCAAAGACAAGGCTTACTTGGCCATAGATTGCATGAAAGTCTGGAGGGCCAAGGAGGAAGTAATAGCCTCATCAGTTGAAGCTCTCACGCAGAGGTTAGAGGAGGAGAAGATCTCTGGGATATTCTTTGATGGCAAGCAGGACAGGAACACAAAGGTGTTGAAATATGACGAAGTGACAGGGAGATTTCATCCTGGCAAAGTGATCGAGGAGCATTACACTATCACGTGGGAGCCTCAAGGAAAGTACCTCTTCCATTTCACTCCCGAGGAACCTGAGGAAGGAGAAAAGCCTGCTCATAATATCGCTCAGGGCCTGCATGAGTGGCTTCTGGATCACGGAGCTGACGAGAGCATTGTAATGATTGGAGGAGACTACCAACACCAACACGGGGTGGTCTGGAGGCGCCATAGCCCTATTGGAGAAGATGCTGGGTCGCAAGTGCCACTGGATGATCTGTCAGCTCCATGTGAACGAGTTACCCCTGAGGCACTTAATCATCAAGCTGGACGGCCCTGTAACTCCCCGGTCAGGCTTCAGTGGGCCTATTGGAAAACGTCTTGAGAAAGTGAATGAACTTGAGGTCAACTTCAACTTCAAACCAGTGGAAGGAACTGAAGATATCATAGAGCTGCCAGTAGAAATAGTCAAATCTCTCTCCACAAACCAGCACAACTGCTATCTTCTGATCAAAGCCATCAAGTCTGGAAGTCTCAGTCCACAGTTGGCTGGTCTCAAGTGCGGACCTCTGAACCAATCCAGGTGGCTCATTACTGCACCGGCCATCTTGCTGTTGTGGATGAGGGAGCACGGACTGAAGAGGGAGGTGTTGAGGAGGCTCGAGGTCCTCGTGAAGTTCTGCCTTAATTTCTACTTCAAAATGTACTACGACATCAAAGTGAAGCACCACCTCAAATTTGGTCCTGCACACGTTTTTTCAAGCCTGAGGCTGCTGAGGAACCAGACTACCGAGGTCAGGAACATCATCTCTGCTGCAGTGATAAGAGGAGCTTACCACGCACATCCTGAGAACATCCTGGCTTCATTCCTGTGCAGTGAGGATGAGCATCAGAGAGCTTTTGCTGTGAGCCAGATAGAGAAGGTCAGAGGAGGAAGAGACTTTGGTGATACGACAGTGAGGCCCCATAAAAATCCCAAAGTCAATCTGCAAGCCACTTCACCTGAGGATCTCATCAACTGGGAATCAGGGAATATTTACGAGCCTATTTTCACCTGCAAGATGACCTTGACTGAGCTCGAGGATCTCAGGAAAACTCCACTCAAAGTGGACGCTTTCTCTCTTCATACTCAGTCCAGCGAGAGAGCTGTACAGGAAGTCTCAACTGCTTCTCAAGCTGTGTACGGTCACGAGAGGAGAGATGGGTGGGTGAGAGCCAGGATAGACCATCGAGAAATGGTCCCAGTGTTCAGATCGAAGCAGGACATACTCAAGAGCTTTTCAGGTTCGAATGGCTGATGAAGAGGCTGAAGCCATCGTTAATGCTCATAAGAGCTGAAAGTCCTCATAAGATCATAATATAAGATCTTATGAGGCCACGCTTTTTAGGGATCCAGGAAGAACAGGCGTGTAAACCAACACGTGGAGGTGGCAAGTCTCCCGCTACTCGATCAGAGTAGAGCTGGTGAGCCGCGCCTATTCTTTGAAGAAAAACTAAAAAATCTTAAGTTTTATGTGAAATCTAAACATTTTGTCAGCACCCAGAGGTGTTGAAACACGCAAGAGAGCAAGGATGAGGTCAGAAAAGCAGCTTTTAGACTAAATCATATACAGAACAGCTGCGCGCTTTGGTTTGGGTGCCCTGAGGCTGCGTTAGGCAGCCTTCAAATCAGAAAATCGCGATTTTGACCATGAAAATGAGATTTTTCGGAAAAATTGCAAATAATAAACCCATCTTAGAATTAATTTTTACATAGGAATACATATTAGCCACTTTGTTTTTCCAAAATTTCAACCCTGAACTTAGGGTGTGATATGCCCTATTGCCCATGGCCATCACAAAAACCTGTTGATAATACTCGCTATTGAAAGTGAATTTACTGTCTTTGATGCAAAGTTTAATGAGTTCCAAAATGATGTGTGCAGGTAGTGACACGTCGTACTTACATAATTCTCGGGAGAAAGTCAAGCATCTCGTCAATCGGCACTTTTGTAAATAATGAACAAACGTCAAAACTGATCAATCTATCGTTGGTTTCAGTGCATACATTATTCAATTTTTCAGTCAGATCCATGGAATTTTTTTTTACATGTGAATCAGAGATAGTTCCGAGAATGGGGGACAAGACTTTGACAAGCCATTTGGAGAGTTTATAGGTAATAGAACCGACCGAGCGCATCGAGTTGCCAGCTTTGTGGGTTTTAATAAGACCTAAACGTTTTCGCAATAGCCTCTCACAATTAAAAAAAGATGGTGAGCTCCATATTACTAAAGCAAACAAGGCTAACACCATAGTTATTATGGACAAAGTGGACTATATTAGAAAGATGAACGAGCTTCTCCAGGACCCCGCCACATACAGAAAACTTAGGAAGAACCCACAGGATGACGTCATCAAATCATTCAATAGCGGCTTGAAACGCATTCTCAAAGATCATAAGGACTTAACTCCGCTTTTCATGTCCACTTCACCTTCTCTTCCCTACCTTTATGGTCTTATTAAAACCCACAAACCTGGCAACCCTATGCGCCCTATTATTAGCTCGGTGGGTTCTATTATCTGTAAACTCTCCAAATGGCTTGTCAAAGTCTTGTCCCCCATTCTCGGAACTATCTCCGATTCACATGTAAAAAAAATTCCATGGATCTGACTGAAAAATTGAATAATGTACGCACTGAAACCAACGATAGATTGATCAGTTTTGAGGTTTGTTCATTGTTTACAAATGTGCCGATTGACGATATGCTTGACTTTCTCTCCCGAGAATTACATAAGTACGACCTGCCACTACCTGCACATATCATTTTGGAACTCATTAAACTTTGCATCAAAGACTGTAAATTCACTTTCAATAGCGAGTATTATCAACAGGTTTTTGGGATGGCCATGGGCAACCCTTTGTCGCCCCTCCTCTCCAATATTTATATGGAGTTTTTCGAAATTACTTACATTCCGAGAATCCTGGGGGTTGGCATCCCATGGTTGCGGTACATCGACGATATTTTGTGTATCTGGCCCATGAATCGTGACCTGGATGACTTCCTCCTTCAGTTAAATGATCAAGTCCCCTCCATTAAGTTTACTTTAGAAGTGGAACAAGACAACTCAATCCCGTTTTTGGATGTGCGTGTACATAGGGAAAGCCCAGGTTTTAATTTTAGTATCTATCGGAAAAAACAAACAATTTGTCCTACGTACACCTTTACTCCGGACATGACACCCCCATTAAGAAGGCAATATTTTCTTCAATGTTTCTCCGCGCTCTTAGGATCGCCAGTCCGGAATACATGGATGCCGAAGTGGAAAAAATCAACGGTATTGGAAGTGATCTGTGCTACCCACCTGCGTTTATGGAATCTTGTCTCAACAAGGCAAAACGAACCTTCTATCGTGTGAATAATAACACTCGCACTTTGTCAAAGAATATTTTAGCACTTCCATTTTTCCGAGGCTTTTTAGGCATCGCTAATGTACTTAAACTTTTGAATATTAATGTAGTATTTTCATATAACAATATTGTGAAAAATATCATAGTTAAAAATAGCCCTACCAATAACTCAGGCATTATCTGTAAAATTGGTTGTAAACAATGTGATTCCTTTTACATTGATCAGACGGGAAAGGATTTGCACACGCGTGTAAAATAGCATCAATATTCCGTTAGAACGGGACAGTCGTCCAGTGCTCTTTTTATCCATTTGTCAGAGTTATCCCACTCTATTGATTGGAATAATGCTTCGGTTTTGTTTCACTCTAGCAACATTGTTAATAGAAATATTCTTGAATCTGCTATTATCCAACTTACAAATAACTTTAACATGAGCCAAGGTCTTTCTCCACTTGATCCTGTTGTTTTGAATTCGTTTAGAACAGATTTAGACAAGAAGGGCAAAGTACTAAAACTTTGGTAGTTTTCCCTTTTAAATTTGTATGTTCCTCTTACAATTTTATTTTTCAATTTATTTTTATATATTTTTAAAAAATTTTTTTACCTCTATATAATTAATTCATGCATTATCTATAAAATTGGTTGTACATAATCCATTTGATTCTGTTGTTTTGAATTTGTTCAGAACGGATTTAGACAACAAGGGCAAAGTGCTAAAATTGGTCGTTTCTCCTTACAAATTTATATGCTCCTCCCACAATTTTTATTGCCATATTTATTTTACAGGGTGTCCCATAAGTCCGGCATCATAGGAGAAATTCATATTTTTCTATTTCTACAAACAATAATTCATATTTTTCTCTTTCTACAGGCCATAATGTCTGTGAGCAAGGAAGAACGAATCCAGATAATTCTACTCATAGGAAATCGGAGTCAAAGAGAGTCCGCTGCTGAATTTAACAGACTGCATCCAGACCGCGAGCCAATAACACAGAGTTGTGTTAGCAGACTTGTTGCAAAGTTTAAGGAAACAGGATCTACAGAAGATAAACCACGCAGTGGACCTTCAAGGAGGTCCACTGACGATGATACAGCGACTGCTATCCTGGCTCATTTTAACAGAAGTCCCAATAAGTCTCTTCGGCGATTGTCCACCGAGACAGGAGTGTCGAAATGTAGCATCCATCGCATTTTTCAGGCTCACAAATGGCATCCATATAAACTTCAGCTCCTACAGAAATTAAGCGAAGATGATTCCGACCGGCGGATGGAATTTTGTAAATGGTCTACGGAACAATATGCTCGGGATGCCAATTTCCCGTCCACCATTCTGTTCAGTGACGAGGCTGTTTTTTATGGAAATGGTGAGGTAAATCGACAGAACACCCGCTACTGGTCTCAAAACAACCCTCACTGGTATACCTCTTCAAAGGAACAAGGTGCATCTCGGGTGTATGTCCTACCTAGGCCCCATCTTTTTCGATGAGCATATCACTGGAGGCACCTACCTACGTATGCTCAAGGAAGAAGTATTTCCCAGTGTCTTGAACGAAGAAGGAAATTTCCCAACATGGTTCCAGCAGGACGGCCTTGAAAGCGCTGGTATACGCATAGAAAATTAGGAGTGGTGAACATTTGCGGCAGCGCATTATTGAGGCAGCGCATTATTGAGGCATGTAACACCATTACTCCTGACATCATTCACCGTGTGCTTGCTGACTGGGTATCACGTCTGAATTTGTGTATTGAAAACAATGGTGGACATATTGAGCACGTTCTGTAAATAAAAGCTTTTGTTTTGCCTTTTTTTATTATTTTTCCTATGATGCCGGACTTATGGGACATCCTCTATATATTTTTTTTTTGTGACCTATATATAGTCTCGAACTCTTTATTTACTTCAGTGTTCCTGAGGATGTCGTTAGACGAAAGCGCTTGAGCACCATTCTGTGTTTCCTTTCCTTCGTGTTTTTTTTTCATCATATATATATAATATATTATATATATTATATATATATATATATATATATATATATACACACAAACACTGTATATGTTAGCGACAAAGATATAGGCAATTAAAGATTAACCAGTGTTTTACCGTGTGTGTGTGTGTGTGTGTGTGTGTGTGTGTGTGCGCGCACACACACACACACACACACACTTAGAGCCCCCAACACAATTTAACTATAAAATAAAATGGTACATAAACATAATGTAAACATCGTTCACAACAGTAACCTAAAACTTAACGTTCACATTCATAAACGTTCACATTCCTATGATAGACGAATAAAAGGATATTAAAAAGAGACAAAGTGTGAAAATAAATGAATTTTTGTACAAGGTTCATTAACTGTTCATTTAAATGTTTTCACGTAATAATAAGACATCTGTTGACGTTAAACAAGACATCATCTACAAGCGCCTTAAATTAAGTGCGCAGTCAACAGACCCAGCACATAAACCTTACCTTTATAGCATCCAAGAGACGTCTGTTTTGTCGGAGGATGCGTTATTCTTTCGTGTTAAACGCGTCTCCCAGGTCTAATTTGTATGTAGGATACAGGAATACCACTGCAAACGGTTTGCCTTACCTACGCATATATTTTTTCCTTAAACTACAATAGATTGATTTGGAAAGTTTTTTGTTCACTCGACACAGCCATGCATCATTATAAATCACTTTCTTACATTAAATAAACATAGCTCTAATCTATTACCGTATCTTTTTCACTTACAGTTTTAACTTACAGTAATTTATGCATTCATGCATATTGCATTCTCGGTTACAAAACTCGGGGTAGACTGGGCAGTAAGATACGAGTGTGTGGCACAGTGTATCCCCACACTTTTCGAATAGATGGTACAGTTTCGGAAGAAAGTTCGACGAGAAACGTGAAATTTCTCAAAAGCATAAAATATTACGGAAGTTATTAATATTGTTTTCCTTTGAATGTTTTATTATTTTTGG
Source organism: Bathynomus jamesi (assembly GCA_023014485.1). NCBI lineage: Eukaryota > Metazoa > Arthropoda > Malacostraca > Isopoda > Cirolanidae > Bathynomus > Bathynomus jamesi. The sequence continues at coordinate 1,523,348 of JAJOZX010000045.1, read as the reverse complement.
TGACAATAATGAAATTAAAAAAAAAGACCCAGCTATTACTGATTAGTAATTTTTTATGCTTTTGAAAAAACTTTGTTTCTAGGAGAACTTTTCCCAAAAATGTACCTCGTCAGACTTGAAAAAGTTCGGATAATACCTTGGATACAGAAATTTATGGTGGAGGCCCACTGACTGAAATTGCGAGGCGGAAGAACATCTTGATTTCAGGAGATTCATTGAATGGCAATTCAACTTGGATTTCGTACATTAAATAGAAAGAAGATAATGTTATTTTCAACCATACTACTAACGGTAATTTATACTGTGTATATTACCTCCGTTTCTGTAAATTTGCATAATACTTAGACCTTTTACAAAGAGAACATTTCATTGGTTTACACCAATAAATTTATTTATTAACTTATGATAAAATACGCTTCTTTTCATAAAAAGTATAAGGTCTTTTACAATTAATATTTTCGCGCAGTAAGAGAATCGATTTAACCTCTTAACGACCGAAGATTTTTGTAGGGTTAAGTTATGAGTGCGTGTATGGGAAACGGTACATATTCGACCCAATGGTCAAAAAGAGGTTAACATACAGTGTACGAAAATTATTTTGTAAGTTCAATATATATATATATATATATATATATATATATATATATATATATATATATATATATTCCTTTCTGGGTGGTGTAGTCGTTAAAGGCATGTTTTGGCGTGCCTCAGAGACGCAGGAACGAAACCTCCTCTGTGCTGCACATTTTACATCACTCTCCGTATTAAAATCAAACTACTACACTTATTGTAGTTCTTCTTAATATATATATATATATATATATATATATATAATATATATATATATACACACAACCTCACCAAAATGAGAACAGGGAAAAGTGTTTGGGATTATGGTGAGAAATTACTTGTATTTTGTGAACTTAAATTCTTTAAAAAGAAAAGCTTTTTCCCCATTGAAATTTAACCTTCAGCCGTTTTTAGTGTCAATAAAACAGTAAAATCTCTATAAAGACACGTCTCCTTTTCTTAGCTGTCATTTGCATAGTAATTTTCGCTTCTTGAACAAATTACACAATTTACAAATCCAACACGAATCTCTTTTGTATGGAATTTCACGCTCCCTTAAAAATTATATATATATATATATATATCGTAAAGAACGACGCTTGTATAGGAGATATTCCGCGCAAGACGAGAGAGAGAGAACGAAACAAATGAAAAAATGAGGTAACCACCCGGGAATCGAACCCGGGATCTTCCGATTGCCGGTCAGATGCGATACCATTACACCATGGGCCTCACTCTTCCAAATGCCGTAATTCTTCTACATACTCGCAGAAACCAATGCCCCAAGGGGGCACCTCCCGCATGCCGTAACATTATATACATTCAACTGCAAAGAACACGCAGTATAAATAACGTAAAGAACGACGCTTGTATAGGAGATATTCCGCGCAAGACGAGAGAGAGAGAACGAAACAAATGAAAAAATGAGGTAACCACCCGGGAATCGAACCCGGGATCTTCCGATTGCCGGTCAGATGCGATACCATTACACCATGGGCCTCACTCTTCCAAATGCCGTAATTCTTCTACATACTCGCAGAAACCAATGCTCCAAGGGGGCACCTCCCGCATGCCGTAACATTATATACATTCAACTGCAAAGAACACGCAGTATAAATAACGTAAAGAACGACGCTTGTATAGGAGATATTCCGCGCAAGACGAGAGAGAGAGAACGAAACAAATGAAAAAATGAGGTAACCACCCGGGAATCGAACCCGGGATCTTCCGATTGCCGGTCAGATGCGATACCATTACACCATGGGCCTCACTCTTCCAAATGCCGTAATTCTTCTACATACTCGCAGAAACCAATGCCCCAAGGGGGCACCTCCCGCATGCCGTAACATTATATTCATTCAACTGCAAAGAACACGCAGTATAAATAACGTAAAGAACGACGCTTGTATAGGAGATATTCCGCGCAAGACGAGAGAGAGAGAACGTTCTTTACGTTATTTATACTGCGTGTTCTTTGCAGTTGAATGTATATAATGTTACAGCATGCGAGAGGTGCCCCCTTGGGGCATTGGTTTCTCCGAGTATGTAGAAGAATTACGGCATTTGGAAGAGTGAGGCCCATGGTGTAATGGTATCGCATCTGACCGGCAATCGGAAGATCCCGGGTTCGATTCCCGGGTGGTTACCTCATTTTTTCATTTGTTTCGTTCTCTCTCTCTCGTCTTGCGCGGAATATCTCCTATACAAGCGTCGTTCTTTACGTTATTTATACTGCGTGTTCTTTGCAGTTGAATGTGTGTATATATATATATGTGTATATATATATATATATAAACGTGTGTGTGTGTGTGTTACAGTCCATATGTGAAACCAGGCATTACGATTACTAACCTAATCAACGTAACCTAAAATAACCTTCACGAAGTACGAAGTGATTACTGCGGGTCACAGATTTTATGTGCAATTCTTCAAACTTTAGGCATATGTGACTTTTAGTCCTTATATGACGGTTTTTACACGACATATATTTATATGTATATGGAGAGAGAGAGAGAGAGAGAGAGAGAGAGAGATTTAGCAATCAGAGAAAAACATTATGGTAATAAATCTCTCAGAATGCGCGTCCACATTCTTTAAAATCCGTCCATACATCTTGTTAATTCAGTGCAAAAGTAAGCAATATAAATTTCACAGACTGTTTTTTTGCCAAACTCTCTCTTATATATGACTACAGTTCGAGCTATACACTTTTAAGGGATTTAGAATATACTTCACTGTGACGTATATCGGTAGAAACTTCGATCAGGTGCTTGTAATGTTAATGGGTATCATTTGTGTTTATGGTCTGGCCATTCCTACTCCCATTAGGGGTGAAAAGATATAAGGTTGGGAGAGTGGATTCGATGTTTAAAACTATGGATTAGACTTTCTTTCTCTCAGAGGTCATTTTTTTTTTGTCTTTCAGTGTGATATTTGTTTAACTTAATTTTCATTTTGTTTGAATTAGATTAATTTTTAAAGTTTCAAAAAACATTTTTAGTTTACGACTTGGCATGTCGAGTAGATTCACGTATTATATTGTTTGTAATACATATTTACTGTAAAATCATTTATTAATTATTTATTTGTAGTTGAATATTTTATTTTGCCAATGTATTAATCTCCCCACCAGATTCACATTTTCTATGCGTATATCTCATTTACTTGGCATGTTTTATGTACGGAATATGCAGGGGTAATTGTATGCATTATTTATGACCTATTAATCAGAGGGGAGTGCACTGAAAGAACAGTAAACATTAAAACAATTAAAATTTAAATTTTACGTGTTTTGATTTTCTCTTTTCATTTTTTCTTTTAGGGGAAAAGGATCAGGAAACAGAGAGTATGTATAAGGTTCCCATGCCTGCAGTTTTTCCTGGAAGTCTTCCTGTTTTGAATTTTATTCCCGGTATCCCAGCAACATGTACCCTGGACCCCAGATGTCCCAAATTTTTTAAAATACATAAAAATATGACCATTTGCAAATAATAAAATAGACAAGCGTAATCGTATGGACGTCTGCTCTCGTCTTTTGGCGCGGTATCGTAATGAAGGTGAAAACTTTTTGGAAGGCATTATCACTGGAGATGAAACCTGGATCCATCACTATGAACCAGAAAGCAAACGACAGAGCATACGCTCGGATCCAACATCTCCCGTTGCAAGGAAGTTCAAAGCGCAGCCGTCAGCAGGTAAAGTTATGCTAACACTGTTTTGGGATACACGAGGGGCCCTATCCTTGAACATTATCTAGAGCATGGAACTACAGTAACAAGTGCATCGTATTCTGACATGCTTCGGAATGAGTTAAAGCAAGCAATTCGCACAAAACGGAGAGGGAGATTGTCGGAAGGTGTTATTCTATTACACGACAATGCGCGCCCTCATACCACTGCAGACTAGAAAATGCCTTCAAGAACTTAAATTTGAAGTTCTCGACTATCCAGCCTACAGTCCAGACCTGGTACCTTCGGATTTTTACCTGTTTGGACCACTAAAAGACGCTTTGAGAGGTCAGCGATTCCAAGGCGATGATAACCTGAAGGAGGCGGTGCATGACTGGCTACGCACAGAGCCAAAAACATTCTTTCGTGATGGCATTAGGAAACCTGTAGGTCGCTGGACTAAGTGTATTGAGAAACAGGGAGACTATGTTGAGAAGTGATGTGTTTATAATCTATCAGATGTGAAAATAAAACTGAAAATAAAAAGTGCGGATACTTATTGAATTACCCCCGTACATATAAGAAAAGTCGCAAATTCGGCTACTTTTAAACCTGTTACACTCTGTAAACTCAAATTTTTCGCCTCGAGACTCTTTGGGCTACTTACGAACTTAACAGCGCGAATTTTATAATACTTTTGTTCCCTCTATAGTAGCCTAATCTTAACCAATTGATGTTACCTGTTTATCGAGTAAAGTCGGCACTATAATAATGATAATGGTTAATTGATTGAGAATGATTGATGGTTAATGATAAGGCTGGCATCACCAATTTATAGTCACTCCAGGGTCACCAATTTATAGTGGCCTACGCATCACCGATTTGATGTGGCTAAGAAAATAGGCTTACTATAATTTATGAATGATGATATTGGAATGAATGATCAGGGGTCACCAGCTTGGCTTACAACCAAACAAACAATATTTAATAAGGAGAGAGATATTACTTTTCTTATTTTGTGTTTAATTAGGAAAATAAGTCAGTTATTTGTTCGCAGCGATTAACGGTTCAATAAAGGTATTTATAATGATTAACAATTATATAACGGCACTTACACTATGCTAAAGATAACTGAGTATTAGCAATAATAAATGGTTATACAGCCTAATTGTTAAGTAAATACAATGATGATAAACACTAATTTAGGTAGGCTAATGAGATACGCTGAGTGAACACAGAATAAGTAATGAAAGCCTATTAACGACTGAAATAATGCACGTGCAGTTGGTACAGTAAATGGATTACGTAATACACTGATTTCGCTAGGCTAATGAGATATGCACAAATGGAACACACAATAAATGAAAGCCTATTGACAACTGAAATAATGCACGTACGGTAGGTACAGTAAATAGATTAGGCCGTCAAGGATGAAATGCATAAAAGAGCACATAAACAGTAGAATGCACGATAAGTAAATTATACGAGTAATTCACCATAACAGGGTGATGCAAAACTACGATATTGTTACGACACTTGAATAGGCCTACTGCGGTCTTAACGCGAGTTAGTTTGACTGGTACTGGGAACACTTTAGGGCCTACGTGATTAGGCAGAGCTTGTGGAAGCACGATGTAACAAAACATTGTAGGCCGAGTGAGGGCCGATAAGAGGCTTACCGCAAATGATGGAACTCTGGAGCTTGAAGACCTACTCGATGGGTTGACCGATATTTGGGCAGTAATGACCTTGGAGACTGAATGCCTAGGTGAGGTTGACCGTATTGCGTTTCGCCCGTCGAGGATGACCTTCAATACGGTAGGGGGCCTGTTGAAACTACTTGTTGAAAGCGCGCCGATCAAATTGTGGAGGAGGATGAGTTAAGCGAAATGGTTTGGTGGCTTGTGGTTTAATAAGAGGTTTACGGACCTGGGCCTCGAAAAGTGCTTCTGTAGCGTGGTGAGCGTTGCCGGCGTCCTTGAGGATGAAAGTTGACAGCCGGTCGAGAACTGGTAAGAGGCTAAAGGAACGCTTACAGCAGTAATGTTCTTTCTTGCAGGAAAGAATCGTTGGGTCGCCTCAAGTGTTGCTCCGTTCTTGTATATGGTTTAAGTGTGACTTGGGACTGAGGCCGGCTGAGGTCGTGATGGTGCTACGTAGGGAGAATAGATTCACGAGGAGGCAGTAACTAGCGGAGTGAGAGTTTTACTTGATGATAGACGAAGATAGCCGGAGAGCGGGTGGCTTGACGAGTGGTGCTATTGACGAAGGTGCTGAGAGTGAGACGTGACGACCAAGACGAGAAAATGGCAAGTCAGGAGTCAGGAGTCAGGAGTGAGGAGTGAGAATGATTTGAGGAAGAAGCTGCATTTTATAGGCCTTGGTGACGTCCTCTGGTGGTCGCTTCTGGAAATACCACAGAATCGGTGGTTCCTATGTGGGCCTGTTTCATGCCCACGTGTGTAGCCTTTGTTTTGATTCCATGATGTTTGAGATTGGCAGGGAAAAAATTTCTTTGTCTGCCCACTACAACTCTTATGATTATGGGAAATATAACAAGTACTGTATATAACTTCAAGTTATACAGTAAATATATATATATATATATGTGTGGTTTTTTTTATTGGGGTTGTTTAACCTCCTTCGCAACATCTAAGGTCATATGACGGAGGGAACCTACAGCTTTACGTGGGAACCGAACCACGGGTCGCTACATAATCTGGGCGCGGAGGACGGTCTCCCATCCAACTGCTACCCAGACCCAATGTCGCTTAACTTTGCTGATCTCCGGGAAGCGATGTTACGATATTACGATATTGGCCACGACGTAGCCCATATATATATATATATATACACACACACACCTTTCATCCTATATATATATATATATATATATATCTTTCATCATATATATATATATATATATACCTTTCATCCTATATATATATATATGCGCCTCGGTGGTGTTGTGGTTAGCGTCGCTGACTACGAATCCATCGGCCCCGGGTTCGAGACCCGACGGCAGCCGTCGCGCAGCAAAACCCAGCTGTTCATCCTTCGACACAATAAAGAAAGTGGTTGGTAGATAAATGGGTACCCTAGGTGGCCTAGTGGTTAAGACGCTGGGCTGCTGATGGGGCGTGGTTCGGATTCCACGTTAAACTGTAGGTCTAAGGTGGAGTGAAAAGCTTGACCTTCGTCAGAATGAACAACTCGGGCGGAAGCTAACCAAAGGTTTTATATATATATTATATATATATATATATATAGTCATGCGGTTTGCTTCTACAAAGCTTCAATTTAATATTTAGGAGAAATCCAATGACAAGGAGGAATGTAAATGCCATGAAAAGTCTTCTTTAATGCGCAACGTTTCGAGCAATACGCTCATCATCAGGCTAGATAATAACAATATGAAATTAGAATCAATAAATAAATGTGAACAAGACAAAATAATTTCTATAAAACCTATTCATTAAAAGCAAATTTTAAAAAGACTAAAAGAAGAGGGTTAAATTCAGTTATAAAAATTTACGTATAAAATTACAAGAAATTTAAAAGCTATTTTTAAATTACATATAGTAAATTTGAAATTAGTACACTGGAATAATTAACACTAATACAATGGAATAATTAACACTACGAACCTTTCAATGCTGGTTCCGAGGCACGAGTAATTTAAAACAAAACAAAACAGGAAACAAGCTATGGGTTGGGTGGTTGGAGAGTTATAAGTTAGGGGAGGGGGATTATAAAAAATTGGGGAGGTGGAGGGGGGAGGGGAGTTGGGGAGGGGGGATTATAAAAAATTTAGAGGGACAGCTGAGGAATCCACGTTTAGAGAAGGGGTCAATGTTTTAATATAAAGAGATTCCAAAATTCTAAGTGAGTTAGGACAAGAATTACAACCGAGAATTTTAAAATTATCTAAAGTGACATCAGTTTTACATTTTATACTATTTTCCCGAATACTGGAGGCTTCTTTTTTATTTAAAATTTTACCTGTTCGGCAACTTATTCCCATATGCGAATAAAATCTAGCCCTGAGGGAGCGCACGGTGCTGCCAATATAAGTACCAAGGAGACACCTTGGGCAGGTAAATAAATATACAACACCGCTACGCAACGAATCAGGAGTTCGATCCTTCGCTGAGAAAAAGCTACCTAAAGACATTTTGTTAATAAATATAATGCGAAAATCAGTATGATAAAAAAAATTTCTTAACAACTTTGTAAATTTAAGTTTAAATTCTTTATTCATGGGATCCATTTCAGGTACCAGGAAATATTTTATATCTTTAGGCACTGAAATACAGGAAAGTTGAGGGCTATAAACATTATTTAAGAAAGATCTTATTAGTTTATCTACATATTGAACAGGAAAACTATTATTGGTAAAATATGATCTTAAATTATTAAATTCATCGTTTAGTAAGGTAAAACTAGAGGTCAAATTATATCCTCTGGTTTGGGCATGAATTTCTTTAGTTTTACTGATTTTAACTATAAGATGTCGTGTATTAAAACTCTCTTGTTCAGAGGATATAATTTGACCTCTACTTTTACCTTACTAAACGATGAATTTAATAATTTAAGATCATATTTTACCAATAATAGTTTTCCTGTTCAATATGTAGATAAACTAATAAGATCTTTCTTAAATAATGTTTATAGCCCTCAACTTTCCTGTATTTCAGTGCCTAAAGATATAAAATATTTCCTGGTACCTGAAATGGATCCCATGAATAAAGAATTTAAACTTAAATTTACAAAGTTGTTAAGAAATTTTTTTTATCATACTGATTTTCGCATTATATTTATTAACAAAATGTCTTTAGGTAGCTTTTTCTCAGCGAAGGATCGAACTCCTGATTCGTTGCGTAGCGGTGTTGTATATTTATTTACCTGCCCAAGGTGTCTCCTTGGTACTTATATTGGCAGCACCGTGCACTCCCTCAGGGCTAGATTTTATTCGCATATGGGAATAAGTTGCTGAACAGGTAAAATTTTAAATAAAAAAGAAGCCTCCAGTATTCGGGAACATAGTATAAAATGTAAAACTGATGTCACTTTAGATAATTTTAAAATTCTCGGTTGTAATTCTTGTCCTAACTCACTTAGAATTTTGGAATCTCTTTATATTAAAACATTGACCCCTTCTCTAAACGTGGATTCCTCAGCTGTCCCTCTAAATTTTTTATAATCCCCCCTCCCCAACTCCCCTCCCCCTCCCCCCCTCCCCCCTCCCCCCCTCCCCAATTTTTTATAATCCCCCCTCCCCTAACTTATACCTCTCCAACCGCCCAACCCATAGCTTGTTTCCTGTTTTGTTTTGTTTTAAATTACTCGTGCCTCGGAACCAGCATTGAAAGGTTCGTAGTGTTAATTATTCCATTGTATTAGTGTTAATTATTCCAGTGTACTAATTTCAAATTTACTATATGTAATTTAAAAATAGCTTTTAAATTTCTTGTAATTTTATATGTAAATTTTTATAACTTTGAATTTAACCCTCTTCTTTTAGTCTTTTTAAAATTTGCTTTTAATGAATAGGTTTTATAGAAATTATTTTGTCTTGTTCACATTTATTTATTGATTCTAATTTCATATTGTTATTATCTAGCCTGATGATGAGCGTATTGCTCGAAACGTTGCGCATTAAAGAAGACTTTTCATGGCATTTACATTCCTCCTTGTCATTGGATTTCTCCTAAATATTATATATATATATATATATATATATATATATATATATATATATACCTTTCAACCTTTCAAATGTTCCATGCGATGATACTTCACTTGCTTTAGAATTTCTCTGAATTTCCTGTCCATTTAGGGTAGAGTATTCCATGGATTTTAGGTCCTCCCTTTTTCCATACCTTGACATTTGAAATTTCTCAGTGTTAAACTTCATTTTGTTGTTTTCCGTCCACTTGTAGATTCTGTTCATGTTTGTTTGTAAAGATCCTATATCCTCTGGGTTCCTTATTTTTCTAATGATCTTTGTGTCATCGACAAAGGATGTTACTGTGCTGTCTCTGGTAACGCCCCCATCTATGTCAGTTAGTAGTGGAGCTAATACTGTTCCTTGTGGTACTGAGTTGAGGACCTCTGGTTCTGATGAAGATATTCCTTGAACTGTAACGACTTGCCGCCGTTCACTAAGGAAATTATATATCCATTTCCCTACTTTTCCTGTTTTTCCCATATATTTCAGTTTATGTATTATGATTCCATGGTCACACTTGTCGAACGCTTTGGCAAAGTCTGTGTATATTACATCATAGTTTTTATTACTTTCCAGTGCTTCCATGTTGGTTATCATTTAATTTTTTCTGAGTTTCCAAAAAGCCATGGTTTTTTTTTTAACTATTCTTTCAAATATTTTAGTGAGATGAGACGTAAGCAACAATGGCCTGTAGTTTTTGGCCTCGGATCGATCTCCTCCTTTACACATATATTGGGATTATGCTCGCTCTCCTCAGGATGGCCAGTATTTCTCCCGTGTCTAGTGATCGTCTCCATATCTAATATAGGGGTTCAGCGACTGCATTCTTGCAGTTTTTGATCAGTGTGGCATTCCATTTGTCCTGTCCTGCCGCCGAATGTGCTTTTAGTTTCCTTATAGCTTGTGTAATATCATCTGTCATAAAGTCGAAGTTCGTTATACTTTCCGCTTGTAGTTCTTCTTCAAAGAACGCGTTTCTATCGTATCTCAGTTTGTCAGTTTTTGGGATACTGAAAGATGATTCGTACTGAGCTCTTACTATTTCAAATACTTCTGTTAGATCATCAGATAAAGCAGTTTTCATTTTTCAAAGGTCCGATAGTCGTATGATTTTTCGGCTTCCTTTTTGCAAAATTATAGAAGTATTTCGAGTTAACCTTTATCGCTTCTATAGCATCGTCTTCTTCTTTTTCTTTATGTTTCTCAGTTAGGTCCTGTATGACGCAATCTATACTCTGCATTTTATCATTTAATATTTTTCTGATGTTGTTATCTTTGCAGTTACTTGATTTTGCAGTCACTCTTTTTCGCTTTCGGAACAATGACTTCTTTTGTCTCTCGAACCTGCTTCTCTTTCCTCTTTGTTGCATTTTTGGGAAATGTCTTTCCACAATTTCCAGCGTCTTCTCTTCTGAGGTCATAAGCATCTCTTCTGTTGTCTTGGCCTTGAAGATGGTTTTCCAATCTATTACTTCCATGCGGGATGCAACACCTTCCCAGTTTATAGCTTTGGTGTGAAAATTTAAAATTTCGAATTTACTTCTTTCTATTGTGCGCGTTATTTCCTTTCCTCTTGCTTTTATATTGGTTGTTATTTCAATAATGTTGTGATCCGATATTATAGTTGGGGATATTTCTACGTTATCAATTTGGTTGCTGTTGTTTGTGAACACCAAATCTAGCCAGTTGTTTTTTCTTATGCTTTCTCTTATTTCTTGTGTTAACATAATAAATTCATCGGCTAGAGCTAGAAGCATTTTTACCTGATCCTGGTCTTCCCATGTGCCCCTCTTGTCCTGGTGTATACATATATTTTTTTCCTATCCTTTTATACTTCATCAATGAAAAATTAAAATCACCGCAGAGAAAAATATTTGGGGTTCGAGAATGTAGGTTTTTCACCCAGTTTCTGACCTCTGTAATAAAATCTGAGAATTTTGAAGTTAGCGCTTTTGGGGATCTGTACATTACAATTAGTACCATATTTAATTTTTCACCTTTTGCTGCTACACATTCTACGTAGCTTTTTGAAGTACTTATAGTCATTTCTGCCACATGTCTTTCGCGTGTGTAAATAGCACAGCCTCGTTTACGCGTTCTCTCGGCATGGAGTATGCTATATATATATATATATATATATATATATATATATATATATATATATATATATATATATATATATATATATTTTTTTTTTTTTTTTTTTTGTGACCTATATATCTATATATAGTCTCGAACTCTTTATTTACTTCAGTGTTCCTGAGGATGTCATTAGACGAAAGCGTTTGAGCACCATTCTGTGTTTCCTTTCCTTCGTGGTTTTATCAATATATATATATATATATATATATATATATATATATATATATATATATATATATGGTGTCCCCTCAAAAAAGTCCCTAGTTTTATTTCCCAGATATTTTATAATAGCTGTATATTTTATCATTGGGGGTTTCTTCTTCAGTAAAACAACAAATTGGGGTTTTATTCCGCATATACCTCTACTTTTCTACTCTTTCATTACTTAATAACTAAAAAATATTGTATATTGAAACCGTTCTTTCACCATTTCATACTTAAGGCAATAACTTTTCCTAGTTTCTAAGAAATTAGAAGAAGACGACACCGCTACAAATAGACCATAGTCTATTAAGGCCATAGAAGGCTTTACTATACTATAGTCTTTAAGAAAAGCTAAATCTTGACTAAGCCTCCTTAAGGACCTAGTCTACACGGAACAATATGGCTGAACCCTTAAACAGTGATACCTCGTTTACAGCTGGAAGAGAAAATGAAGATCGTTGAGTGGTTTCATGTGATAAATTCTGTGACGCAGGTGCTGAGGAACTTTTACAAAGAATATGGATGCAGAGATCCACCCGATAGAAAGACAATATCACGAATTGTTAGAAAATTTCAAACAAAAAGAAATGTAAGCAATCAGTATAAAGGTAATATTGTTAGGTGACGATCCATAAGAACTGTGCAATACGTAAATATAGTTCCTGAAATTATTGTGCGCCTTCCGCAGAAGTCAATCTGACGTTTGTCAACAGAATTAGATATTTCACGAACACCTGTGTATCGTATACTTCGTACCGAATTAAACCTTTTTCCTTACAAAATTCATTCACAGACTTCACTGATTAAGGTTCCAAAACAAAAACGAATGGAATTTGCAACATGGATATCAGCAAAGCTAGAAGAAGAGCCTTAGTTTTTGAAACACATCCACTTCACTGAAGAGTACTGTGTACACCTGTCTAGGGAGATTAATAAACAAAACTTTCGTTACTGGTGAAATCATGTTGGTGCTCCAATAGAACTTCCACGTAATGTTCCTAAACTCAACATTTGGGTCGCTGTTGGATGGTATGGTGTAGTAGGTCTCTACTTCTTTGAGAATGAAACTGATAAAGCAGTAATGGTTACGAAAAATTCATATCGTCAGATGCTACAATATTTCTACTTACCACAACTAATTAATTTGACCAGTAAAAGAAATAACTGCATTAGCCCAAAATTACAGTGGTTTCAGCAGGATGGAGCACCTTCACACACTGCTTGTGAAACTCGTAATTTTTTGAGGAAGCATTTTTCTGGGTGACTAAGCTCCATTCATGAGCCAGTGGAATGGAACACATACTCACCTGACCTTACATCCCCTGACTTTTTTGTGGGATTACATAAAAGACAGGATCTATTCTAACAAGCCTAAGACACTTGAAGACTTTAAGGCAGTGTCTATGAGGTAATCAACTACATTCCAGCTGAGCTATTTCCAAAAATTAGCCTATGTCAAACATTTGGTAATTTTGAATATTGTGTTAGAAAAAAATAGTGAATGTACTGAACATGTTGTTTAATTAAGGTTAATAGTTATATATATATATAGATATATATATATATACATATATATATATATAATCAACGTTAAAGACATGTCAACAGATTAAGTTCAAGTTATAGGAAAGTTTCACTGTTTTACACAAAGCATCGCTCAGCCTGTACACCCATTCAGGGTACGAGCAGTTCACAATATCGTTGCTGAGCACATATAGGGCGACTGTCCTAACAAAGCTTTCGGTCGTAGTTCATCGTCACTTGTATATACAGTATATATATAGTATATATATATTAGGGTGGTCCAAATCCATAGGGGGAAATTTCAAAATTGTCTTAGATAGTCTCCACAAGTGTGGTGTTTGTCCATTTAGTGTCCACATGGTCTGTGCAAAGTTGCAGCGTGATTGTGAATATTTAGAGGTCGCCCCACTCTGAATATATATATTATATAATGTACTTTTTCTTCCGTAGGTCCGATGGCTCAAACTCGATCAATTCCAAAAGTTTGGCTTCTAGGGATGGCAACTGGAACTTTATCCACGTCAAGGCTCCCTACATGCCTTGACGCCCTCCTCTTGGGGCAATACCACCACATCAATCAAAAGCAAACCACTTCCGACAGTCTGAACCAGGCATGCCAGAGGGTGATTGAAGTCTGGACCCGAGCGCGGATCCCAACTCAACGGATCGACTCCTGTGTCCGTAAGCTTTCAAAGCTTTTAGACCGCTACAAAACACTCAAGAAGCACAGGACCAGGCAACGTGCCAGCGATAGAATGAATGAAGACATCTTCAAAGCGGACATCCAGGAACTGTTTGACATCGCAACCAGTGATGCCATGAGCACAATCGTCAACGTTGAGGACCGAAATTTCCTGTCCATGCAGCGCAAGGACGTCAATTCTTGCAGCATGGCTGGCATTGATAAGGAAACGACTACACAAGAGGACAGAAAGCGATCCAGAATGGAGAAGGAAGCCAAGAGGAAGGCAAGGCATGAAGCAACACAGAAAGATTTGGAAGAAGCAGGAGTGTCATCAATTGATCTTTCCTCTTCTTCTTCTTCCCTTTTTTCGCAAGACGACGACGACTATAGACCATCGGTTCCGATTCCTTCTTCGTCTGAAGCTCCGGCACCAAAGCGTCCCAAGAACAAGGTTACGAACATTTTCCAATCCCCAGAAGTCATTGGAGCAATGGATCGCACCAATCTTTCTGACCGGAATGCTGTTTTCGTAACTGGAGCTGTATTACAGGCCGCGGGGCATGATCTGTCTGGGATGACGTGCTCTCGGAGCTCTATTCATCGCTACAGAGAAAGTGGGCGAGAACAGGCAGCTCGAGAAGACCTAGAATCATTCTCTCTAGAAGACCCTGTCCTTCTCCATTGGGACGGAAAGCTTCTCCCCGGCATTGAAGGGAAGAAGACGAATGTGCATCGGATAGCAATCCTTATAACATTCAATGGACAGGAGAAGCTGCTTGGTGTCCCAAAGATGAAACAAGGAACTGGAGAAGCACAGGCCCAGGCATGCCTTCAAACTATGAAATTATGGAACGTGGAACAGCATGTGAGAGGTCTCGTCTTCGATACCACTGCGTCAAACACGGGTTTACATCGCGGAGCCTGTGTCAGGATTGAAGAAGCATTGGGTCACGAGCTAGTTTGGATCGGTTGTCGACATCATATACTTGAAGTCGTACTTGCTGATGTCTTTGCCTCAATATTTGGCTCAACAGGAAGTCCTGAAACAGGCCTTTTTAAGCGATTTCAAAAGGAATGGCCATCTCTCTCCCACGAAGCATTTGTCTCAGCATCGGACAGCTTGTTCGAGAACCCTCAACTCCAAGAGATGAGAAAAGAGATGCTCACTTACTTACCTAACGCTCTTCAGGCAAGCCAACCTCGTGACGACTACAAGGAGTTCCTTGAACTATCTTTGCTCTTCCTGGGGGAAAGACTGGTGGTCAACTCTTTATCCGAGCTCCGGGTCCCATGCACCACGCGAGATGGATGGCGAAGGCGATTTATGCGCTCAAAATCTACCTCTTTCACTATCAATTCAAGCTCACAGCACGCGAAGAACGAAACGTGACTCAGCTGGCTTTATTTGTCAGTCTGATTTACGTCAAGTACTGGCATGAAGCGCCAATGGGGACACAAGCTCCTCTCAATGATCTCAAAATGCTGCATCTTCTGGAAAAATATCCACACGGAGGAGCTGCACAAGCGGCGAAGACAGCTCTAAGACGCCACCTGTGGTACTTGTCGGAGCATCTGATTGGACTGGCCTTCTTCGATAATAGGATCGATCCTGATACCAAAAGGAGAATGGTTCAACACCTCCAACATCCCCAAAAGAATGGCTGCCCCCGACGAATCGACATGGCGGAAGCTGGTGTTGAAAATGATGTGGCATCCTTCGTCACGAAAAGGACATTGACCCTCTTTGATGCCTTGAAAGTTGGAGGTAAGGAGGAAGCGCGCCAGTTACTTCAAAAAGATCCACGGGAATGGCCAAATGACAAGAACTACAGGGAACTTAGAGATCGCGCCTTAAAGATGAAAGTCGTCAATGATGCTGCCGAGCGAGGTATTGCTCTCGCACAACGCTACAATGACACTTTGACATGAAACGAGGACCAGAAGCAGTACCTCCTACAACTCGTAGCCGCCCACCGAAAACAGATACCAATACCATCCAAGGCGACTCTGATGCAGAAGAAATAATGAAGATACACCCATTATCATGTCCTATTGTCTTACTGTTTTCTTTCATATTCTTTGAGAACTAAAAAAAAATTTAGTTATTCAGTTGTCTATATATTTTCCCAAATTTTCAAAAAGGGGGCAAGTGGGGCGACCCCTAAATATTAACCGAATAACGTGAAACTTTGCACAAATACTATCCACACCAAGAGGCAAAAAACCAACCTTGTGGAGAGAACTTAGTCGATGCTTTAACTTTTTGGACCACCCTAATATATATATATAGAGTATATGTCAATGTATGTGCCCGTTTTAATTTTTTTTTTAATTATGGTTGATGGAATTACCCTAAATAAACTTAAATGGAAGTATAACTTTATACAATTTGAGTGGATAAGCTTTTAATTTCAGTTAAGCATTATATTACAGTAAATTTTGTTTATAAGAGAAAACATCGTGCAAGATATCAGGTGCACGATTGATGTGCCTTTCACTGTAGATGAAGAATGACGTCCAAAAAAGTAATGTGCCACACATAAAATTTTAATCAAATCTTTCTCTTTTCATTAAAATTCTATACAAAATATTTACGTGTGTTCAGTGATACTTTAATTTTTAAAAGCTATGTCACGTGTCTACTTTTTATGCGAATTCTCAATGTAACATCAGAATTTTATTTTGAAGAAAAATAAATAAAAAAAGGTTATGAGGTTGGGAAGCAAATTTAATTAATTTTTTTATTTGTTTTTCTTTATTCCGTATTGAAAAATGTTTGTCTTTCATATTTTCATATTTAATGAATATAGGTTTTTATGAGAAAAGTAAACTGCTGTTTGGAATCTGATATTACGAGGTTGGAAGGCTGATGGAGGGCTGCAGGAGGAAGTAAAAAAACTCATTCTCTCTCTCTCTCTCTCTCTCTCTCTCTCTCTCGAGAGAGAGAGAGAGAGAGAGAGAGAGAGAGAGAGAGCGAGAGAGAGTTATACGGCCGTATGATTACAGGGCTACAGCGATGTAAATTAACATGTAGATGCCTTGAGAATGGTACTTTATCTGTCGATAACTTTAGCTAATGTTAAAATTAACACAGCATCGTATCTTACCTGACACGTTACTTTGGAGTCAAAAAGGTTGGTAGTTTATTGTTTTTAAGTTACCAAATTTGTGTATGGGTTTATATTTACCCAAATGTATACTCATGAGTGTGGTAACACACTCTATTTATGAATTAAATTCACTATAAAAATATTTATTAAAATATTGTAAAGAATTAATGGTTTTATATACAATGGTTTTATATGCGCAAAAGTCGCGCATCATAAGAATTTTCAATGTTGATTATAAAATATTATTTTTTTTCTTTTAGGTAGGGGATGGCTGCGAAATTAGCAATAGACGAGAGGGTGAGCTTAGTTTTGATGCATGGAATACCAGGTACAGCAAATCGAAGAATCGGTACAGAATTTAAATTCTGTACAGATACATCGATTTGTTGTACCTGGTATTCCATTATCTGAATGACCACCTCTGTCCGCCATTACGAAAAAGGTTAAATAACCCCAAATATTATTATTAGTTAGCCAACAATTTTCCCCTGTAATGTTATTAATATTTTACTGCGATTTAATATTTTATATTACAAACTTTTTTATAGTACTTACGAATAAAAGCTTTTCTAATAAAATCATAGGATATGTAAGGGGTGGCAAGCAATGATCCCCCCCCCCCCTGCACAGATGAAACTAATAGAGGTACAAAAAAAACTGATTGTTGCATCTTTTAGACAATTTAATTCTACGTCAAAACAAAACCATTCAATAGTTGGTGTTGCCGCCTTGTGCTTGGCGGACGGCTTCAAGTCGGCAAGGGTAGGAGGTGATGATACACTCGAAAAGGTCAGTGTCGTACTCATGATTTTGGAGGATTGTTTCGATGTGTTGCTCCATGGTCCGGCGGCAGAATCGGGTGGCTGATGGTTCAGCAAGCATCAGGGATTCCACTCGGTCTTTCAGGATGGATCCTGAACGATTCTGCCGCTGGACCATGGAGCAGCACATCGAAACAATCCTCCGAAATCTCGAGTACGACACGGACCTTTTCGAGTCTCTCCTCACCTCCTACCCTTGCCGACTTGAAGCCGTTCGCCAAGCACAAGGAGGCAACACCAACTATTGAGTGGTTTTGTTTAGACGTAAAATTAAATTGTCTAAAAGATACAACCATCAGTTTTTTTTGTACCTCTATTAGTTTCATCTGAGCGGGGGGGGGCAATCATTGTTTGCCACCCCTTACAACTTCTTTAGAAAAAAGTTCGCTTTTGGAGCAAAATTTTGTTTTTGAAATTTTGTTACTGTCGCCAAAAAAATAAAAAATATCCGAAGACAAACAGAATATTATTAATTTGTAAATTTTTGTTTTATAGAAATTTCGTCTCTCTAGTCGAACTTTTTTCCAAAACTGTTCAAAATTTTCCCATAAAAGAACTTCATTACCGTCCGGAAGTAAAAAAAACAATTTTTTGAAATTTTCACCCAACGGTGACACGCACACGCACGCACATTCTCCTCTCTCTCTCTCTCTCTCTCTCTCTCTCTCTCTCTCTCTCTCTCTCTTCTTCAGTGTAAGTAAGATATTTCTCCTCCTTCTTTGTTTATTTACAACTTGTTTCAGAGTTGTCGAACTCTGCAACTAATTGGTCTCCACAGGCGAAAAATCTCGTCTAAAAGTTTGTTAAGCACTCTGATATTTTAAAAATAAATGCGCTTACCATAAGACACCAATAAATTATCTTTTACACTCTTGTTTTAATAGGAAACAGTTTTGTGTATAGAGCTATACAAACATTTAATAGACAATGGAAGTTGTATTCACTTTGAACAATAGTGATTACAGATTGTGAAAAGTCTTTTCCTCTTTCATATCGTCATTATATATTTTTACATAAAGCTTTATAAATATATGATAACTTTAATTTTTCAGTTTGTATCAATTGTCGAAAAAATATTTTGTTCTTTGAATTTGTTCGAGTTCAATGAATATATTGATTGTATAACTTTTGACTTACTGTATATATACTATATGTCTTGTACCTTACAGTGTATAGTTTCGGAAGAAAATTCGCCTAGAATAAAAATTTTGAAACTGTATAAAAAGTTAATAATTGGTAATGATTACATTTTCTTTTAGAAAATTTATTACTATCGAAAATATCTCGGAGATCGCGCGAAGGCTCTACGACGAATCCCCCGACCAATTGTCATTCCCACCATCCTTTCCTCTTTGGGGAATCGACCGTTTGAGCCAGTTTGAAATAGGGCCCGACCTTGATAGGATAAACCTTGCTTAAGAGTAGTTACAAATGATAGATTTTCCGTCTTAGGGCCAGAGCGGAATGACACGCAAGAGATTAGGTTAGATAGTGACTCCATTATTCGAGGGCAATTGCAAGAGTTCCGCGGCAGGAACCCAACTTGGAGAAGGAGGTACTGCTATCCTGAAGCCCGTGTTGACGACATTACGAACTTCATAGACGAGTTTGGTGAAGATGCTGAACAATATACGATATTTATGGTACATGTTGGGACTAACGCTGTTAAGATTTCCAGGTCAGAGGAGCTAATAGAGAAATACAAGTGGCTGATGCGGACTCTAAACGATAGGACTAATAAAATATTTTTTCAGGAATTCTCCTCAGAATAGCAGGATCCGGCGACATTTTCAGCAGAATAATATTCTTAAGTCCGTTTACCAAGAGGAAAATGTTGAATCCGTCGATTTGTGGAGTCATTTTTATAATAAAAAGGATTTATTTTTACGTGATGGTCTTCACCTGAATGGTGTGGGAGCATTTAGTCTTGGTAAACTATTACATAGCTCTGCGATGGCTTTTCAGACAAAAAACGGCGAAATTTCTACGCAAGCGACAGCCTAACGTAAATTTTTCTTACAGTGAGCGACTGCCTCCACGAAGAACCTCGATATTTTACTGCGGTACTCAAGAGTTTATAAGTGTATTTTATATTAACGCTCGAAGTTTAAGATTTAAATTTGATGAATTATTATGTATTGTCCTTGACCAAAAATCTGAGACTGTTGCAATTACTGAATCCATGTTAAATACAGGTAGTAGAGATTTTCTTGGTAAATATCATATTCCTGGTTACGAAATATTTAACAATGGTAGAAGAGAAAAAAGGGGTGGTGGTACAGTACTATACGTTCAATCACATTTAGAATCCATAATTAAAAAAATTGCAAAAATTGATAATATAAGTGCGACGTTTGTTGAAATTAAAGACAACTCAGGAAAGAAATTAATTATAGGTTTAGGATATAGGCCTCCCTTTCAGACTATTAATAGTTCAGGAACTCATTTTTTATGTAAGTAGCGAACTTGATGCGATAATTATGGGAGATATTAACTTACCTTGCAGGGAGATGGGTGGTCCTTTACAGTCTAATTCCGGTCGTCGACTGTATGAAGGCTTGCTCGAAAGTTCACTTTTTCAAATGGTCAAGGAACCCACTAGAGAACGCAGTATTCTAGATTTAGTTTTAATTACAAACCTAGACTTAATTAATAATATCTCTGTAGGAGACTACTTCTCCACCAGTGATCATAGGCAAATAACACTTGAAATTAACGTTAATGTTCATAATTCAGAGAGTTTGGAATAGGTTTTGGATTTTAAAAGAGCTAAATTTCGTGACATGAAACTGCAACTTTTGACACATAATTGGGATGAGGCTCTATCGTTTGATGATATTAATGGCACATGAACTTCTTTTTATAATTGTTTTAAGTTTAAAAATGAGTAATATCGTAAAAAGAGACTGGCGAAGCCTGTTTAACCTAATGGGCCGTTCACAATTATCAACATTTACACGATCGTACAAACCGTACGGTAGGGGGCACGGGGTTAAGGGCCGTTGTACGCTTTTAGAAATGCGAAAAATGCCGATCCAAGTCGGTATTAATATTATAGTGTGACAGTTTTGGATTCTGTATTGTTGGTACGTTTCCTTTATTTTAATAGTGCTAAATTCCAATTTTTTTTTTAATTTGAGTGTGAATATTAACTTGTATATCTCTAGTTTTTCAATACAATACATTGTGAAGAAGAAAATCAACTTTTTCGGTGCTACTGTAGTATGCGGTCTACCGTTAAGTTTCTACTGTAGTATGCGGTCTACCGTTAAGTTTCTACTGTAGTATGCGGTCTACCGTTAAGTTTCTACTGTAGTATGCGGTCTACCGTTCAAAATATTTAAAAGGAATTGAAAATGAATTGAAAGGAATTATAATTTAATTTACACAATTAAGGAATTATTAAAGAAGTTAAGCATACTACTACCGCATACTTAACGGTAGACCGCATACTACAGTACGCCCTTGATGATTGGTTAGGTTAAGTCGTGATATTTTCGTTAGTTTTAACGAAAATATCACGAATTAACCTAACCAATCGTCTAGGGCGTACAATTAACCTAATAATAAAATAATAAGAAGATAAGAAGCTATAATTAAAAGGTAGACCGCCGAATCGTAGGTAGACCGCATACTACAGTGGCACCCATTTTTCTTTGTACACTTTTGTGGGGGAGGAGGGGTTTTTGAAAAAGTGTATTCTTTGTACACTTGTGAAAATGTTGATCATCGGATGATGGTGGGCTGCTGAAATTAAAAGTCGTTTAACGCTAAAAAGGAACGCGTATTTCAAATTTAAAGAAACAAATAATTTGTCAGATGATAATGCCTACAAACTATCGAGAAGGCGAAGCAAAAACTTATTAGAAAAAGCAAGCGCAACTATGAGCTATGTAGAGTGAACCAAATTAAATCGAATCCGAAGGAATTCTATAATTATGTTAGGAATAAAAAAGTAGCTTCACAGACTACAGGTCCACTCACAGGCGAAAACAACGAACATATTTACGATGACTTACAAATGATGGAAGTTTTAAATAAATTTTTCTCTTCCGTGTTTACTAACGAAAATATGAACAACATTCCTGTTCCCTTAATCATGCTCAGTGATGATCATTTAAAACTTTACGATTTTACCATCAGTGAAACTGAACAGGTAAAATTTATCCTAATAAAACTCAAGCTCCAGATAAGCTCTATTGTAGGGTATGAAATGAACTGCGGTATAGTCTCTCCTCTTACATATATATATTTAATCCTATATTGCATCATGTTGCCCTCAGTCAACATACTGGAAAATTGTTATAATGTACGATGTTGATTTTAAACAACAAAATGAGTCATTCTATCTCCTGGCTGATTTCTAAACGAGTCTCAGCCAAACTTCGTTTGGAAGTTGAACGCTGTGCGAGAAAGAGAGGACTGCTTAAACCTAAATGTACGAAATAAATGTACGCATATAGGGTTAATAGTAATAATAAATCGTTAGTCTGGGAAAGTTTCGTACGATTGGAAACTCGCAAACATTACGGTAATATTTAAAAAAAAGGGAACAAATCGCTTTCGTGAAATTATCGTCCCATTAGTCTGACTTCAGTAGTTGGTAAGCTTATGGAGACGATCGTTCGGGACAACATAGTTAATCGCATAGAAATGAATAATTTAATCAAAGATTCTCAGCACGGCTTTCGACGTAATCGTTCTTGTCTTACTAATTTGCTCGACTTCTTTAATGATATTGTAAATATATATGACGAGAGTAAACCAGTATATAGATATTAAATATTTTGAATTTCCAAAGGCGTTTGATAAAATGCCCCAAAGGAGATTATTAGCTAAATTTCAGTCTCTCGGAATTGATGGTAATGTTCTCGAATGGATTAAAAATTGGCTTAGTGGACGTAAACAAAGAGTAGTCATCAATGGCGAAGCGTCTAACGCGAAAAGGATAACGAGCGGCGTGCCTCAAGGATCAGTTATGTGACCATTTCTTTTTATTATTTATATCAGTGACATCGACATAGGAATTAAGAGTATAAGTTCAGAATTTGCGGTGATAGCAAACTAGGGGGACGAAAAAAATCAGCATCAAAACGTTTGCAGATTCAAGGAGATATTAATAGGTTAATCGAGAGGGCGGAAATTTGGCAAATGAACTTTAATATAGATAAATGTAAAACGTTGCATATCGGTAGAAACAATGTTAAAGAGAAGTATTTTATGCGCGACAGTACACTAACGAGTGTTACGGAAGAGAAAGATTTAGGTATTATTGTTACCGACACTCCTAAACCGAGTAAGCAATATATCGAAACGGTTAGAAAAGCAAATGGAATATTAGGATTTATTGGTAGATCATTTGCATTTAAATCGGAGAAAACAATGTTCACATTATATAATTCCTTACTACGCCCCTCCACCTGGAATACTGCGTTCAGTTCTGGTCCCCATATTTACGACAGGACATAGACAGAATGGAGAGAGTGTAGCGACGGGCTACTAAGATGATTCCTAGACTTATAAACAAATCAGGATCATGTGAAGATCCATCACCCCAGCCTTTTTTAGTTAGCTTTATAAGGCTAACTAACGAAAATATCACGACCTAACCTAACCAATCATCAAGGGCGTACAGTTGGCCTAACGATTGGTTAGGTTAGGTCGTGATATTTTCGTTAATTAGCTTATAAAGCTAACTAAAAAAGGCTGGGGTGACGGATCTTCAGGTGATTCACAAATCATACGCTGCCCGTTTAGAAATATTAAATTTATTCTCACTTGTAAGTAGGGGTATTCGAGGAGATTTAATCCGAGTGTTTAAAATGATTAAAAGTTTTAATAATGTCTACGCCAAAAAATATTTCACCTTCAGAAATGAAGATAGAACTCGTTGTAATGGTCTCAAATGAGTGGGTAAACATTTTAATTCTAATGAAGCTAAACATTTTTTCTTCAATCGCATAATTGGATTGGCAGCTAGCGTATTTCAAAGTAATTCAGTTGAGTCCTTTAAAAAGATACTAGATGCTTATGTTGCCTTAAAACCTCAGTTAGAAACATTTATTGGCACATAAAAATATTGTGGAATTTTACTCGGATTCCCTCCTCTTTACTTTAAAATTTTCACTTAATGGTAATGATAAGGATGATGATAAGTTTTATTGGCAGGATATAAATCCAATAACAGTATAATATGTTTGCCAATATAAAAGATAACTCAAACAATAATGCATTTAAAAACAAACAAACTAAAAATTACGACTTAAGGAGATAAACATGAGACACATGCTGAAACAAGTAATAATAATAATAGAAAAAAACCTACCTACTGCTAAAACTACAAAAATGATGATAATGATAATGACAATAATGAATGCTGTTAATTGGCAGGAGATAGATCCCCAAACCTAAAAAAAGGTACAGTATCCATCAAGGTAATCAACGATACAACCAATTAAACACACTAGCTTTACAAACAAAAACACAAAAAGGACTACAGTAACAAAGAAATAACAATGATACACGGAATTTAAATTTCCTTGTAATCATGTTTGTCTCAGCACAGTAACTTCGATATTGTTTCCTCATGTCTGAGTCGTCACTCAAGGAGCTGGTGATAGTTTGACCCAGACACTTAAATTACTGTACCTGCTCTATTGGTTCGTCACCCAATTTGCAAATAATATCAGCTTTTTGGTGTTAGCCTTTGGAATAGAATTGCGTAACCTTAGTTTTAGTAACATTAAAATTAATGTCATGTTTCTGAGAATATGATTCACATATTTTTATGAGACGATCCAGACCTTTCACCGACGGGCTTATTAACACCATATCATCGGCATAGACCAAGTTATTTATCATCATGTCATTTGTACAACATTCCACTCTTGTCTCATTAAGAGAAGCAATTAGTCCATAAATATATATATAAATTTCCTTCCTTCCTTTCAACCTCCTCTCTTTGCTTTGCTTTAAAACTTTTATTTGTCTTCAAATGTTCTTACATATTTTAACCATCCTTCTTAAACAGACAGCCTCGTAGGGACCAGCCGGTCTGTTGCTGTTTCGTGTCCCTTGTATTTCTTTGTATTCCTTTGCAAAAAAAAAACAGATTACTACCAATTAATAATTTTTTAAGATTTTTAGAAATTTTGTCTCTAGGCAAACTTTTTTCCGAAACTGTAAAAGTATACACTACACATATAATCCCTTTATACTCGTTTTATTTTGTGTATTTAATTTTTGTATTTATGGGAAAAGGATCAGTAAACAATGAGATATACGGGGTGATGCATAACTGTGTTTCATAAATCGCAGGGTATATTCTTGAGACAAAAGTAAAGAAAAAATACCATATAACATAGGTCGAGAAACTCGTAGGTTTTGAGCTATAGCATGCGACAGAAAAATGAAACTCCTAAAGATTTTTTACGTAGCCCATATCTGCTACCGCAGCGACTGACTGGAGATTCGTATAGGCATTTCCTTGAGCAGACTTTGCCAGTGCTACTTGAAGATGTGCCTATCAGAACTCGACGACTAATGTCGTTCATGCATGATGGTGTACCAGCTCATTTCGCCCGTTTAACGAGGGAATATCTTGATGCTGACAGGTGACAGGTGGATAGGGAGTGGTGGTCCTATTCGGTGGCCACCCCGGTCACCAGATTTAAATCATCTTGATTGTTAAAAGTTAATTTTCCCTCCTACATCATTTGGGTATATTTATATGATCTTATAGTTTTAGAGGAAAGAATCAACAATATATATGTGTGTGTGTGTGTTGTGTGTGTGTGTGTGTGTGGTGTGTGTGTGTGTGTTCAAAATGTAAAAAGATTACACTAGTTCATATAATTTAATATGCAAAATTAAAACAGTGCATAATGCAATTATCACAAATGAAATAGGAGTATAATTTTTTAAGTTTTAACATAAAGCTAAATGAAAATTTGCATCCTTTTCAACGCATATTAATTAAATTTAGCATATAAGAGATTAGTTTTTATTCCTTAATAAGATGAAACTGTATATGAAGTCCTCCTTGGCAGAAGTGGCTGAGCGACAACAGTAAAAAACGCCAGAAAACGCAGTTGAAGTTCTACCAATTTGAAAGTGGAATAACGTTTTTTGCTTTTGTCGCTTAGCAACTTATTTTTATGAGGGCTTCATATATCCGGTGATTTTTTAAACATGTGACTCTTTAAAACATTTGTATTTTTTTTATTAACTGAAAAAAAAGCATTAAATTTTCACTGTACCTTCTCTACACACGGGAATTAGTCCCCTAGCGCAAAACATGCTCTATGTGATGTCTTTTCAGCTCACGATACTTACACGACACTTTCATCGGAAAAGTCCCTCCAACAAATTTCCTACGGTTTATGATAAAGGAATATCATGACTAACATCATCACCAGATCTAAACCCCCGTGACTTTTATCTGTGGGATTATTTAAAAGACGGAGTGTTTAAACAGAATCCACACGCAACGGAGAAATTAAAAGCATCAACTGAACGTTAGACAGGAGACAGGGAGTGCTGGAACTCCCGTTTCTGCATTAAGAGAGAAGGTACAATAAAAATTTAATGCTTTTATTTCAGTTAATGAAAAAATACAGTGTCAGATATTTAAAAAATCACCCGATACATAATCCTTTTCATTTTGTGAGTTCTAACTCGCTCGAATAACGTAACTCATAGGAAAGAAGCAAAAACTTAATTCTTCCTCTATAAAATCATGCCTTCATTGCACAATGTGTCCCAAAACACTGTAACGGTATTTAGAATTAAGTCTTTTAATACGAAAGAATTAACATTTTGCACGTAGTTACGTTTCAGTCAGATGAATTTCGTAAAATAAAGTTTATTTACAAAAAATTCTGCACATTATTATTATTTTAAAGAAAATTCAGGAAAGGAAACAAAAAATATACGAGTTATGGAACATATATAATAAATTATGTATGTAAATGGATAACTGGCGTGGTAATTTTTTATGAGATAATATGATACCATGAAATTAACAAAATCTAAAGTGTTAAACTCGTTAATATTTTATGGCATACAAAAATAGGTGACAGTTTCGTTAATTCTTACAGAAATAATAGAGTAATAACAATAATCAGTGAAGACGGCCAGAAACCGGAACAGGGCTCAGGTTAGAGTCCAATGGTTCCCAACCGGTGGGCCATGGCCCACTTGCTTGGCTTTTAGCACCATGTTAATAAGTGTTAATAACAAAAATGTACTTATTAAACCTTAAGTAAACACGATACCAGCTTAGCAACATGGAAAGTGGGCCATGAGTTATTCAAATCAGCTCTAGTGGGCCGTCGCCTAAAAAAGGTTGGGAACCACTGGACCGTCACCGTCACCGTTAGACGAACATGGTCTGAATTATTATTAACCAACACGTTCGGAAGCCGAATCCACGACTTCGCTTCTCTTATATGGAAACGGTGTTCCACACTGAGCTATGGAAACTGACTTAAAATTGGGATAATATATTCTATGCACCATTCCCACTCAATTCGATGATTTTCATGTCGGGCAAATTGTTCTGTTTGGAATAATTCGACATCTCTTTAAATTTCTCTTCTTCTTTCATCGTTTGATCTTCATAAAAAAAATTAATACTAACAAAATTTCGAAACTTTTATTTTGAATCTGGATTTTATGTTGTAAGAAGGTTCGTGCTGTAGCAATAGCCATTTGGCTATATATATATATATATATATATATATATATATATATATATATATATATATATATATATATATAAACGGCTGTTCACGCATTCATACATTTGTGCGGACATCATGTAAATGGTGATCGCATCAGATACAAGTTTATTTAGTCACCTTTTGCAATACACACACACACTCTCTCTCTCTCTCTCTCTCTCTCTCTCTCTCTCTCTCTCCATATATATACATATATATATATATATATATATATATATATATAGACACAGACGTTTGACATAAGTAAGTAGAAATATTCGGTTTTTCCACAGTTTTTGATTTGATGGTAAAATTCAATAATTAATAATAATAAATTTTTTGAATGAACGTTGCTTTCCCCTTCAAATTATGTAAAACTGATACACATTTTGTCATTCCACTGATGAGCTTTACCATTTGTTCTTGAGGACAATGATCGTGTTGTCTAGTTATTTTTGTCAAACCTCCTTACATATACTGTATATATCATGATACGAGGCAATTAACAGCATTACCCGAACAGCAACGTCGACTATATGTCTGCAGAACTAAAATACCAATGGTAAAAATTAAAAATCCATTTCCATTCCTTAATAATGGTTGCGTTAAGTTAATTTTGTGTGTCTGGTCTTGAAACAATGAAAGAACGAATATTTTAAATCAAATGAATCGTATTATACAATAAAAAACGTAAAAAATAGTATAATTAGGCAAAGCCATTTTAATACACTTTTACAGTAAATCAATTTTAGCTTGAATTTTGTTCATGAATCAATATACGTTTAATCTATGCGCGTTTTAATTTTGTCTTTTGATCCGAAATTTTTAACCGCAAACACGCCGCCGGTTGAAGCGCTGACTGAAACCACGCGACGCGCGTCCGAGCCCAATTAATTTTTCGCTTTATTACATTTTCACTTTCTATTTCAACCCGAAACATTATTATTATCATTATTTAGAGTCGGTGTAAATATTAGTGCGCATAAATTTTACCTATTTACTGTCCACTGATAATGATTCTGAAACGTTAGTTCCATTCGTATATACCAACTGTACGAGGTATATATTTCTATGAACGTAAATAGTTTCATAAAAGCCTCTTTTAAAGAATAACATTTTAATTCTTTGTTCATACCAAAAAAAAATTAGATTTGAACAGATTTATTACTTCATGTTTATTACAGAAATAAATTATTCTATTATTGATCTTCATAACGAGGCGGTGCTCGTAACAAAGAAGAAATTATTCAGGTTTATATTAGAAAGAAAGTCTGTGATTCGTTGTATCATATGAATCATAAACACTAATTAATTATCACACACGCGACAATACTATTTAGTAATAGAAAATAAATTAAGTAAATGAAAATAGCTTAAAATGTTTTTATCGGATTATGTGACAAATGAATTACGCACTAAAACCTAATACTAATACATTTTTTAAAAGTACTGATGCGTGGTTGATAGCGTTCAAATGTAGACGAGATTTGTGACAGTTCCGAAATTAATATATGAGTAATGTTGATGTAACATTATGTTGATAAAATAAAGTACAATCCGCATTTACATAATAATTTTCTTGAAAGGTGGGAATATGAGTATATAGTAGCGTTGTTTCTATGTTTACTGAATAATGAATATACAACAGGACTCTGTCTCAACACCATTTTTATATCGATATCGAAATTTGTGTCATTCAGAAAGCTAATTCGAAATTTCCATATCACTATCATTCCAACAATGATACGTTGATTCAGCGATATTTCATCAGTTGCCCCAACCTTTGAGCCAACCTATATATATATATATATATATATAAAATTACAATTAAAATATTGAAGAACTATATAGTGTGTTGGTCCAGTGAAGTACTATGATAAGATTTGGGGCAGGTGAACCTCCTTCGTAACTGCAAAAGTCATAACGGAAGGGGCCTACTATTTTAGATGGGACTTGAACCGTCTACAAGTCACTACATCATCTGAAAGCGATGAACGGTCCCCCATCCAACTAGTGAATAAACCTAACGTTAATTAACGTTGCGACGCGGGTGCCTATCAAAGAGTGTTGACTTAACGATATTAATCTCTCGTTTGCGTATTTCATGAATTGAAAGTTATTTAGATTAGCACCGAGAAAAATTAACAGGACAGTGAATTTTAAGTGCAATGCCAATGCTTAAGTTAAAATCAGGACGTGTCTTACGTGGAAAAAGCTCGCAGATCGTGAAAGAGGCTCCGTGTACATTTGATAATATATCAGCATTTATCCAAGTTCGCTTGAATGGATAAATGGCTAATCAAAACGTGGTTAAAAGGAGAAATGTCTCATATGCACGATGCGAATGACACATTTCTTAACTGCAAATATTTGTAAGACCAGTGAACTACAGAGGGTTGACATAAGTAAATAGACACCTTTTTTTTTCATTTTCCACATTTTTTTTTTTTATATAATAAGAGTCAATAAGTAATAACATATTTATTGAATTAATATATTAGACTCGTGCTTTCCCTTTTGCATTATGTAAGGTGACACCCGTTCTGGCATTCGATTGATGAGCTTTGTCATTTGTTCTTGAGGACAATGAACGTGGTGTCTACTAACTTATGTCAACTCTCCGCAAACCATCACTCCCAACTAGGATAACCATCAGTTCAGTGTTTCCAAAAGGAGCACAACAATGTGAGATCCAATACATTTGCGAGGCCATTAGAGGACATCGTAAATAATATCACCTGCCTACAGTATATCATAAGTATATATTACAGTCATTTACCGCAATAAAATTTACTGTTGTTAAAAGGTTCTTTATTCTGACAGAATATTTTTATATGTACTGTATATGTGTGTGTGTGTGTGTGTGTGCGCGTTTTCTCTTTGCTGGTACATGCATTAATTACATGGAGATCACGCAAAACTGTTGAGAAATAATAAACTATTTGTACAGTTTGCCCATATTTCTTAGTTCCAATATTTATTGAAGCATAATTTCATATATATATATATACATTCAACTGCAAAGAACACGCAGTATAAACAACGTAAAGAACGACGCTTGTATAGGAGATATTCCGCGCAAGACGAGAGAGAGAAAACGGAACAAATGAAAAAATGAAGTAACCACCTGGGAATCGAACCCGGGATCTTCCGATTGCCGGTCAGACGCGATACCATTACACCATGGACTTCACTCTTCCAAATGCCGTAATTCTTCTACATACTCGCAGAAACCAATGCCCCAAGGGGGCACCTCCCGCATGCCGTAACATTATATACATTCAACTGCAAAGAACACGCAGTATAAACAACGTAAAGAACGACGCTTGTATAGGAGATATTCCGCGCAAGACGAGAGAGAGAAAACGGAACAAATGAAAAAATGAAGTAACCACCTGGGAATCGAACCCGGGATCTTCCGATTGCCGGTCAGACGCGATACCATTACACCATGGACTTCACTCTTCCAAATGCCGTAATTCTTCTACATACTCGCAGAAACCAATGCCCCAAGGGGCACCTTCCGCATGCCGTAACATTATATACATTCAACTGCAAAGAACACGCAGTATAAACAACGTAAAGAACGACGCTTGCGCGGAATATCTCCTATACAAGCGTCGTTCTTTACGTTGTTTATACTGCGTGTTCTTTGCAGTTGAATGTATATAATGTTACGGCATGCGGGAGGTGCCCCCTTGGGGCATTGGTTTCTGCGAGTATGTAGAAGAATTACGGCATTTGGAAGAGTGAAGTCCATGGTGTAATGGTATCGCGTCTGACCGGCAATCGGAAGATCCCGGGTTCGATTCCCAGGTGGTTACTTCATTTTTTCATTTGTTCCGTTTTCTCTCTCTCGTCTTGCGCGGAATATCTCCTATTCAAGCGTCGTTCTTTACGTTGTTTATACTGCGTGTTCTTTGCAGTTGAATGTATATAATGTTACGGCATGCGGGAGGTGCCCCCTTGGGGCATTGGTTTCTGCGAGTATGTAGAAGAATTACGGCATTTGGAAGAGTGAAGTCCATGGTGTAATGGTATCGCGTCTGACCGGCAATCGGAAGATCCCGGGTTCGATTCCCAGGTGGTTACTTCATTTTTTCATTTGTTCCGTTTTCTCTCTCTCGTCTTGCGCGGAATATCTCCTATACAAGCGTCGTTCTTTACGATATATATATATATATATATATACGCACACACGAGTGTATATATACTTTAAAAGAATGATAATTGAATTGCAATTTAGGAAGTAGTGCATAATGTTGGAAAGAATAGTTTTATATAAATATACGAAGTATTTTTGGCTACCAATAATAAACGATCAATTTCAAATTAACTAAAAATAATGATGGATTTTTTAACCTCGTTCGCAATATCTAAAGTCGTATGACGGAAGGGACTTACGGCTTTACGTGGAATCCGAACCAGGGGGTCGCTACATAGTCAGGACGCGGAGGACGGTCTCCCATCCAACTACTATCCGATCCAATATCGCTTAACTTCTCTGATGAACGGGAAGCGGTGTTACGACATTGGCTACAACGTAGCACATTTTAATTAACTGCTAATAATAAAAAGTATATATAAAATTTTTCTCCATTCTGTGAAGAAATATTTTTAGTAAAAAATATGTACAGTATATACGGAGAGCATATACGTTCGTGTGTCCGAAAAGTCTCTATCCAATGCAAATTATATTAATCAATTTAATTAATTAATTATATTAACGTGCTTGCCCTGAATGGGAGCATTTTGAACATTTATTACATGGTTCCATAAATAAATGTATTTCCGATCGGGTTACGAGTTTCAATGTATTTCCCGTTCGAGACACTTTTCGACGCGCTTTATACCGTATCAGTAAATTATAATAATTTTTAATCCCGCAATCATCAAAATGATAAATACGTTAATTATCGTGCTATACTGTAATAACTTTACCATGCGTGGCACCACTAACGGATGGTGCCAGAGAAATGATAACGCGGTTGGCTTATATATACTTTTTCTTCCTTTTTGGATCCGACCGAACACTTCAGTATGAAACGAAGGACGTTAAATGAATTAACCATGCAACCAAATCCGACCGGATAATCCATGGAACGATTTAGCGTGTTCTTATGGGTCAAATCCGTGATTAATAGCAAAAAAATGTCGAAAAAATAGTGGGTCGCATGTTACAGGAAAGTAATATTATATTTTATTAGTAATTATACCTTTAATAATAGGCTATAATAAGGTAAAATGGATATTAATAAAGTCTGTATTTACGGAATTAAATTTTATATTTTATATTAAATATGAAAAATGAGACATAAATTGATAATTATTTTATTCCATTTTATTTAACATTAAAAAATGTTGATATAAAAATTGACAGTGGGGCATAGTTATACAGTGAAATGTTCGTGATGCGAACGTGTGTCATTGAAAGAAATTTATCTTCTTCATTGATGAGAGCGCCCGCAGATCAGTAGGTAACACCGTTTCCCTATAAGCGAAGACACTGTGGTCGGGGATTCGAATCCCGATGGTTTGCTGGCAATAATAATAATACAGGCGTTAGCGCAATCCGCATTGGGCTGGCCTGAGCGCTGTGCCATTTTGTCGCTCTCTCAATGATTATTATTGTCTCCAATGATTATTATTTTCTTCAAAACGTCTTAATTGCCACCTTTCCTAAATTAGAATTTTTTAAATGTTTAGCTTTAATCCTTGTTGATAGATAATCGTAGAAAAAATTTGTAATCCGCTTGGATTTCTTTCTCAACGTAACAATCAGATTTATAGCGTTCATAAACGTTCCCTACGTTAGATATTAGTTTTAACTTGAGGGTTTCATACTAACGAGGTTTCCGGATGTCGCCATTGATATGAATTAAATTTTAATGTCAACATTCTCGCGTGTCTAATTCGTATACATATGAAAAGTTTGAAAATAAAATGCATGTTGATAACTTGTGAAGTTGTTGAGGAGAGCTATCTTCTTCAAACTATTATTTCTAATAATAAACTTTGATCATTATAACTTTAGCGAAAAGATTTTAACGTTATAAATTAAAATTTAGGATTTGTTTTAATAAATATGCACACATTTATATATATATATATATATATATATATATATAATATATATATATATATATATATATTAGGGTTGTTTAACCTTCTTTGTAACATCTAAGGCCATATGACGGAAGGAACCATACAGCTTTAAATGGGATCCGAACCATGGGTCACCATATAATTTGGACGCAGAGGACGGTCTCCCATGCAACTACTATCGACACCCAATATCCCTTAACTTCGCAAATCGACGGGAAGTGATGTTCAGACATTGACCACGGCGTAGCCATATATATATATATATATATATATCAGAGGCGACGGCGCGGGTCAGGTAGGTCAGGCTCAGCCTGACATAACTTTAAGAGAAAAATAAATTTAATTTCCAGGTCATCATGTAAAATTTAAATTTGTGTATTTCAAAGATCTATTTATTATGGTCACTTTATTAGAGCAATATAAATTTTAGAATGCCGCATTTTTTCCTTCTCTCCATGCGCCGCTTCTTTGAGCAAAGTCAGACTTGTTTTATGACGCCTGAGTGACTGAGCGCATTAAGCCACAAAGTCAGGTCAGGCATCATTTCCGATGCCTTGCATCACACTTATGAAAAAATGAAACTTTTACGAAATTTAATGTAATTTAAAGTCGACATTAATATAGCATCTGTCAGAACAATCAGATAAGTATATAATTTTGTCAATCTATTTTTTCAAAGAAGAGAAAAGCGAGTTTTTCAGTTTACAAGTCAGGCATATTTCTAAGTGCCTAACATTACGCTGGATGCCAAATCTCATCCTCAGAAAGCTGTTTGAGTGAAAATAGAGATATATGGCAACTATGAATTGCGCACGGCTTTTCTCATTGTCAGTTACCTCAGGGACCGTGTCGTATTCGTTTCAATGCATTTGAATTTTTTTTCTTTTGTGCTTTTTGAGTGTGTGTGAGTTTTTTTCTTTTTTTACTCGACCTTAGTTACCTATTTACATTGAAGTACATTTATAAAGATCCTGATTTTACTGCCTGCAAAAATGTCAAAGAACTGCTAAAATTATGCATTGAATTAGATTTAGAAAAAGCTTTTAGCGAATCTGCAAAACTTTTAGATTGATTTTAACTATACCAGTGAGCAGGGCATCCACAGAGAGAAGTTTTTCAACATTAAATCGAATTAAGACGTATCTAAGCAACATAACTGGTCAGGAAAGACTAGTATGTTTAGCAAGAATTGCAATAGAGAAAGAAATTGTGGTTTCCCTAGAGAGGCAAAAGATTCTACATGACAAGGTCATCGAAGAATTTGCATTGAAACCGAGGAGGTTGGAGTTTATATATAAATGACTCAAGGTAGATTAAATATGATGAAGACATTCTCTAAGGACATAATAAAGTAAAAGTAAGTTATTATAATTATTAAACAATTTATTGATTTAGTAGGCTTTAAGTAATTTTTGAAAACAAAAGCAAAATTATTTAAAAAACAAAATTTACATATTCATTAATATGAATTCTATCGAAGTCATATCAAGCCCATAATGCTTGTGCCTGACCTATGTGAAAAGTCTGGCGTCGCCCCTGATATATATATATATATATATATATATATATATACTGCAAAGCAAATCCACAAGGAAAAAAAAACGATTCCGATTTTGGAATCGTTTTTCATTTTCCTTGTGGTTTGCAGCATTCATTCATTTCACGTGTTTTATTGTGAAATTCATCCCATATATATATATATATGTGTATATATATATATGTATATATATATATATATATATATATATATATATATATATATTATTCATTGATTAAGAGAAAGTATGAAGTTAAACATCTTTTCACATTGAGCACCATTTCACCCATACGCCCATTTCAGTGTGCGAGCAGCGAGCAGAAGCATTACCAGGCAAATAGGAATGGAAAAGAGGAGGGAAAGAAGGAGTGAAGTTGTTGGAGAGATTCTTGGCTGGGTGCCAGAAAGAGCGAGAAGAATTAGAATTGTTCACATTTTTGTCTGATGAAGGAAATTTTGGCGAGTAGAAGAACAGATGCCAGCGGTACCTTCTGAAAGCCTCCTCTCTGTTGCGAATAGCATTAGAGCAAGTAAAGTTAAACCAAGATTTTTTGCATATTTTGCAGGGCCGGATTAAGGCTGTGAGAGGCCTAAGGCTAATGAGACGGAAGGGACTATATATCTACTATATATTGTACATAATTCATAAAATCTTCAAACAAATAGAAATTTATATAATATTTATGCAGATTTAACAACTAACGAAAATCAAAGCTATGTACATTACTTAAAAAAAACAGTAAAAACAGCATACAATTCAAATAGAGAATGATTTCTTCCTTCCTGACTTTAAACTTCGATATCAAACAAAACATCCCCCTTTCTTCTACATGCTGAATGATCATTACACTAGGCCCAATTCCCAACGTCTGAAAAACAATTTCCGAAACAGATTAACCCTTTGAAGCCAATCATACGAAAGTGAATGAAAACCATACATACATATCGATAATAATACACCACCAGATATAATGACATATAAAAAACTTTTAACTAAAACTAAAAAAACTCTTATTTTCTATCTCTGAAGATATAATTACGCAGTTATTATTATTACTTAACCAACCTTGCGAAAAAGATTTAGGGTTTATGATATAAAAATTAGGGCCTAAACTCGAGGACCTAAAAAATATGAGGGCCTAATGCTATAACTTTGTTAGCCTAATAATAATGGTTAATCCGGCCCAGGTAGTTAGAAAAGAATATGGAATGTACGCCTCCATGACCGAGAGAATCACCTCCGTGATGCGCTCAGCACACTCGGAAGGGCCCCTGCCACAGAAGCAGTAATCATTCCATGGGAAATATATATATATATATATGAGGCGACGGCGGGGGTCAGGCAGGTCAGGCTCAGCCTGACCTAACTTTAAAAGAAAAATAAATTTAATTTCCACGTCATCATGTAAAATTTAAATTTGTGTATTTGAAAGATCTATTTATTATGGTCACTTTATTAGAGCAATATAAATTTTAGAATGCCGCATTTTTTCCTTCTCTCCATGCGCCGATTCTTTGGGCAAAGTCAAACTTGTTTTGTGACGGCTGAGCGACCGAGCGCATTAAGCCACAAAGCCAGGTCAGGCATCATTTCCGATGCCTTGCATCACACTTATGAAAAAATGAAGCTTTTACGAAATTTAATGTAATTTAAAATCAACATTAGTATAGCATCTGTCAAAACAATCAGATAAGTATATAATTTTGTCAATCTACTTTTTCAAAGAAGAGAAAAGCGAGTTTTTCAGTTTACAAATCAGGCATATTTCTAAGTGCCTAACATTACGCTGGATGCCAAATCTCATCCTCAGAAAGAGTGAAAATAGAGATATGTGGAAACTATGAATTGCGCACGGCTTTCCTCATTGTCAGTTACCTCAGGGACCGTGTCGTATTCGTTTCAATGTATTTGAATTTTTTTTTTTTGTGCTTTTTTTGTGTGTGTAAGTTTTTTTCTTTTTTTACTCGACCTTAGTTACCCACTTACATTGAAGTACATTTATAAAGATCCTGATTTTACTGCCTGCAAAAATGTCAAACAACTGCTAAAATTATGCATTGACTTAGAATTAGAAAAAGCTTTTAGCGAATCTGCAAAACTGTTTAGATTGATTTTAACTATACCAGTGAGCAGTGCATCCACAGAGAGAAGTTTTTCAACATTAAATCGAATTAAGACGTATCTAAGGAACAGAACTGTTCAGGAAAGACTAGTATGTTTAGCAAGAATTGCAATAGAGAAAGAAATTGTGGTTTCCCTGGAGAGGCAAAAGATTCTACATGACAAGGTCATCGAAGAATTTGCATTGAAACCGAGGAGGTTGGAATTTATATATAAATGACTCATGGTAGATTAAATATGATGAAGACATTCTCTAAGGACATAATAAAATGCAAGTAAGTTATTATAATTATTAAGCCATTTATTGATTTAGTAAGCTTTAAGTAATTTTCGAAAACAAAAGCAAAATTATTTAAAAAACAAAATTTACATATTCATTAATAGGAATTCTATCGAAGTCATATCAAGCCCATAATGCTTGTGCTTGACCTATGTGAAAAGTCTGGCGTCGCCTGTGATATATATATATATATACACACACATTTAACTGCAATGACCACGCAGTATATTAATGTATAGAAACGACGTAAGTATAGAGGAGCGTTCTGCACACGAGGAAGAGAAATAACGAACAAATCAAAAATGAGGTGAACCGCCCGGAAATCGAACCCAGGATCTTCCGATTGCCGGTCAGATGCGCTATCCATTACACCACGGTGTAATGGATAGCGCATCTGACCGGCAATCGGAAGATCCTGGGTTCGATTTCCGGGCGGTTCACCTCATTTTTGATTTGTTCGTTATTTCTCTTCCTCGTGTGCAGAACGCTCCTCCATACTTACGTCGTTTCTATACATTAATATACTGCGTGGTCATTGCAGTTAAATGTACATATTCACGATTTGCGAGGGTGCCCTCTCAGGGCATTGGTTTCTGCCCTATGTAGGAGAATTCGACTTATGACTGATCGAGGCCCGTGGTGTAATGGATAGCGCATCTGACCGGCAATCGGAAGATCCTGGGTTCGATTCCCCGGCGGTTCACCTCATTTTTCATTTGTTCGTTATTTCTCTTCCTCGTGTGCAGAACGCTCCTCTATACTTACGTCGTTTCTATACATATATATATATATATATATATATTTCGAGAGAGAGCGAGAGAGAGAACATGAAGCAGGTATGGAGGTATAGAACACTGCAGAATGATTGAAGGCAAACTAAATAAGTGAATTAAACTGATGATTTGAGTATTTTACAAAGAAATCGATTGCTAAATGCTACGTCGGGTAAACAGAAGCTGTTTTAAAATTGCGTTACTCAATAATGAGTAACGTAGGGGAGCAGATCTGTAAATTACGTAAATAACAAGCCCTTGTGGTTTACTTCTAGAGTTGGGGATATTATAAAGAGTAGAGATAGAGCTTATAGGCTACATAAGTGCGATAAAGACACTTTGTGGTTACGAAACAACTACATGTATATATCTTTATGGCGTGACGCGAAAAGCGTAATAAAAATGACCAAACGCGATTTTGAAATTTCCGTAGCTCGTGACGGCAAAGAAAACCACAATACGTTAACAACAGGAATCCGGTAAAGAGCGTGTTGGGACCGTTGAGAAATTCTGACGGTGAGCTGGTTTCCGAAAACAAGCAAATTGCTAATTGCTAATCTACTAAACGAATTTTTTACGTCAGTATTTACAATGGAAGATGTTATAATGTTATAATGTTATAATGTTTCAGACCAACAAAGACCCTAGGATCCACTCATGGCTGGTCTACCTAACTGTGTTCGTAATCGTGTATTGTGTATGTCCTCCGTGGTGGCGGAGGGGACCTACAATTTTACGTGGGTTCCGAACCACAAGAACATAAGAATTTATGTAAAAACTGCCGGTAATTTGGCAACGACCAATTTTTACGAAACTAAATAATTATCAATTTAAAACTAATTAATTATCGATTTAAAACTAAAGATAGAATCTCTGGATCCAGAGGATCAAGTCATAATAGACTACTATCCACAAATGTTACACTCTATATCTATTTATAACGGACATGCAAATATATCAGATCCAAAGAATCCAGTCAATTTCATTACGGTATCCATCAAGTCACGGTCCATATCGATTGCGGACCAAGTCAAAATTTACAACCATATACATTACAATACATACACTTACGAGGAAAAGTGTAGGTGTGGCTGTAAAGACTGTACAGTAATGTAGAAATGTGTGTGCACCCATTATGGGTCTCCCATTTAAAGGTGTTTGTGGGGCAAGTGAAGATCATGAGTTTTTCAATACCTCACAGTACTATGGGGGGCACCGCTCGGCAGAGGAATCTCTTTAAATGGGGTGTGTAAGGACAGAGAGTATCCCCTAACCCAAGACGCTGCCTCCCTATATCCCACAACACTTGTGTTGAGCTGTGGGATCTATCCCCACAAAGCCTTAATTTTACTACCTTAAACTATACCCTTTCTATCAACATGCGCGTCTAATCGATTTTTAAACATGTTTATATACGTGCTACTAATTACTTCTACCGGCAAACTATTCCAGCTATTTACTATTCTATGCGTAAAAAAGTTTTTGGCAACTGCTGTCTCGAACCTTCTACTTGTCAACTTACACCCGTTATTTCTAGTCCTATTATATTGAGATATTTCGAAAAAGCTATCTCTATCTACGTTATCAAACCCATTCATAATTTTGAAAACCTGGATTAGATCACCCCTTAACCTCCTAGTCTCGAGAGTAGTCAATTTTAACTCCTTAAGCCTATCCTCGTACGACTTTGACCTAAGAGACGGAATCATCTTAGTTGCTCGTCTTTGAACTCTTTCGATTTTGTCTATATCTTTGCGCATATGCGGATTCCAAAATTGGACCGCGTACTCCAAATGGGGTCTAACTAATGATTTATAAAGAGGAACTATAATATCGCGCGATTTGTACTCAAAATTTCGAGCTATAAACCCTAACACTTTGTTCGCCTTATTGACCGCTGCTGTACTTTGTTTCGCTACTTTTAAATCACCAGTGACTATAACTCCTAAATCTTTTTCCTGCTCTACGCTTGTTAAATCTTTCCCTGACATACTATACGCAAAATTACCGTTACGCGAACCTATATGCAAAATTTTGCACTTATCCACGTTAAATCTCATTTGCCATGTGACTGACCAATCAACGATTTTATTCAGATCTTCCTGAATTTTACCTCTATCTTCGTCATTAATCGCCCTACCACCCAGCTTCGTGTCATCCGCAAACTTTGAAACTGTACTGACTAGGCCGACATCTAAATCGTTAATATATATAAGAAAAAGCAAGGGGCCCAATACAGAACCCTGAGGAACGCCACTCGCTACATTACCCCAACACGACTCCGCTCCATCAACGACCACCCTCTGTTTCCTGCGTCGCAACCACTCTTCTAGCCAATTTATTACTACACCCCTGATTCCATGAGCCTTAGTTTTTTCAATGAGTCTTTTGTGCGGCACGGTGTCAAACGCTTTTTGAAAATCTAAATACACTACATCAACCGCCCGATGTCTATCGTAAACGTCAACCACGCTTTGGAAAAATTCTAAAAGATTAGTTAAGCAAGATTTGTTTCGCCTAAAACCGTGTTGCGTATTTCTAACCAGATTATGCACTTCTAAGTGTTCGACTATACGATCCCTAATTATTGATTCCAGTAGCTTACCTACAACAGACGTTAAACTGATTGGCCTATAATTTCCCGCCGCACCTTTATCGCCTTTCTTAAAGATAGGTGTTACGTTTGCTAACTTGAAATTATCTGGTACGCACCCCTCAGAAATAGACGCATTAAAAATCTTTGTTAGCGGCACAACAATGCTATCTTTTAATTCTTTTAGTTGTATGGGATATATGGAATCCGGACCCGGTGATTTACGCGTTTTCATTTTATCAATATAGCGCATTACTTCCCCTTCACTAACGACAATATTATCCAAACGGTCATCGACATAATACCTTTCGATAATGGTAATATTTTAGATAATATTGTGGTGTGTGAAAGGGAGGTACTGCACTATATTTGCAAAATGAAAATGCTTAAATCACCGGGGCCGGATTCCATATGCCGTTAACCAAGATTTTTAATGCGTCTATTTCTGAGGTGTGCACACCAGATAATTTCAAGTTAGCAAATGTAACACCTATTTTCAAGAAAGGCAATAAAGGTGCAGCGGGAAGTTATAGGCCAATCAGTTTAACGTCTGTTGTAGGTAAACTACTGGAATCGATAATTAGGGATCGTATAGTCGAACAATTAGAATTACATAACTTGATTAGAAATACGCAGCACGGTTTTAGGTGAAACAGATCTTGCTTAACTAATCTTTTAAATTTTTTCCAAAGCGTGGTTGAAGTTTACGAGAGTCATCAGGCGATAAATGTAGTGTATTTAGATTTTCAAAAAGCGGTTGACACCGTACTAAGGACTCATTGAAAAAACTAAGGCTCATTGGATTAGGGGTGTGGTAATAAATTGGATAGAAGAGTGGTTGCGAGGTAGGAAACAGAGAGGGTGTCGTTGATGGAGCGGAGTCGTGTTGGGCTAATGTAGCGAGTGGCGTTCCTCAGGGTTCTGTATTGTGCCCCTTGTTTTTTCTTATATACTGTATATTAACGGTTTAGATGTCGGCCTAGTCAGTACAGTTTAAAGTTTGCGGATGACACGAAGTTGGGTGGTAGGGCAATAAAGGACGAAGATAGACGTAAAATCCAGGAAGATCTGAATAAAATAGTTGATTGGTCAGTCACATGGCAAATGAGATTTAACGTCGATAAGTGCAAAATTTTACATATTGGTTCGCGTAACGGTAATTCTGCGTATAGTATGTCAGGGAAGATGTTGGCAAACGCAGATCAGGAAAAAGATTCAGGAGTTATAGTCACTGGTGATTTGAAAGGAGCGAAACAAAGTACAGCAGCGGTCAATAAAGCGAACAAAGTGCTGGGTTTTATAGTTCGGAATTTTGAGTACAAATCGCGCGATATTATTGTTCCTCTTTATAAATCATTAGTTAGGCCCCATTTGGAGTACGCGATCAAATTTTGGAATCCGCATATGCGCAAAGATATAGACAAAATCGAAAGAGTTCAAAGACGAGCAACTAAGATGATTCCGTCGCTTAGGTCAAAGTAGTACAAGGATAGGCTTAAGGAGTTAAAATTGACTACACTCGAGACTAGGAGGCTAAGGGGTGACCTAAACCAGGTTTGTGAAATTATTAATGGATTCGATAACGTAAATAGAGATAGCTTTTTCGAAATATCACAATATAGTAGAACTAGAAATAACGGGTGTAAGCTGACAAGTAGAAGGCTCGAGATAGCAGTTGCCAAAATCTTTTTTACGCATAGAATAGTAAATAGTTAGAATAGTTTGCCGGTAGAAGTAATTAGTAACACGTCTATAAATATGTTTAAAAATCGATTAGATGCACATGTTGATAGATTGGGTATAGTTTAAGGTAGTAAAACTAAGGTTTTTGTGGTTCGGAACCGACGTAAAATTGTAGGTCCACTCCGCCACCAATGAGGACATACGCAATACACAATTACAAACACGGTTAGGTAGACCAGCATGAGTGGATTCTAGGGTCTTTGTTGGTTTGAAATATTATAACATCAGTGTGTTAAAACTACTCGCTTTTTGTGTGGTCAGTCTCCATGTAAGTTCTTACCTTTGATCTTGCTTTTGTTTTCACTGTAACTTCCTGTATTTTTCCCTCAGTGGTACAGTATATTGGCAGAATTCTGTAATTGTGTGTGTGTGTGTGTGTGTGTGTGTGTGTGTGTGTTAAAATGAAGTATGGCGAAATAAAAAATTTACAGAATATTCAGCGGAGCAAGTGTAGTTTACGTCCCCCTGACGCAGAAGGGGACACAAACTACACTAGGATCTTTAGGAGACATTTTTTAAATGAATCCATCAAATAAAACGTTAAAACTAACGAAAATATTACGACTTAACCTAACCAATCATCAATATATTATATATATATATATATATATACACAAACTCAGAATGGTTCCCTGAGAACATTATATGTTAAACACAGACCGTGCATGGAACAAGGAACTCTTCTGGGAAAATTAAATCCACTATAGTCCGAATAAGTAATGGTAAATGACAAATACCATAGTTTTTTTCCTTTTTCATGATTTTAGCCCGACGTGGGCAACGGGTCTCTCGCAAAGAGATCCCATAAATATAGCTTCCCTCACCAGCTATCTGCAAAGCAGACAGGATCCAGCTTTGGGACGTGGATCTAGGGTTTAAAGCAAACCTAGATCCCTACACTCAGAACCTCTATATAAGTAAAAGACTCGTTGCATTCACGTCGTGTTGAATAAATCAAAGAAAAAGGGGGTAACTATTGTATTTTTAGCCAAAAAAACCAAAACTTAAACCTCAACCGGGACATTGAGCGTCCACTTTTGAAGGCACGAAACACGTCCGTTTAGTATACACAAACTCAGAATGGTTCCCTGAG
The DNA here is from genome assembly GCA_023014485.1 of Bathynomus jamesi. Taxonomy (NCBI): domain Eukaryota; kingdom Metazoa; phylum Arthropoda; class Malacostraca; order Isopoda; family Cirolanidae; genus Bathynomus; species Bathynomus jamesi. The sequence goes on along the minus strand of JAJOZX010000045.1, from coordinate 1,479,423 downwards.
AACATTATATGTTAAACACAGACCGTGCATGGAACAAGGAACTCTTCTGGGAAAATTAAATCCACTATAGTCCGAATAAGTAATGGTAAATGACAAATACCATAGTTTTTTTCCTTTTTCATGATTTTAGCCCGACGTGGGCAACGGGTCTCTCGCAAAGAGATCCCATAAATATAGCTTCCCTCACCAGCTATCTGCAAAGCAGACAGGATCCAGCTTTGGGACGTGGATCTAGGGTTTAAAGCAAACCTAGATCCCTACACTCAGAACCTCTATATAAGTAAAAGACTCATTGCATTCACGTCGTGTTGAATAAATCAAAGAAAAAGGGGGTAACTATTGTATTTTTAGCCAAAAAAACCAAAACTTAAACCTCAACCGGGACATTGAGCGTCCACTTTTCAAGGCACGAAACACGTCCGTTTAGTATACACAAACTCAGAATGGTTCCCTGAGATCCACGTCCCAAAGCTGGATCCTCTCTGCTTTGCAGATAGCTGGTGAGGGAAGCTATATTTATGGGATCTCTTTGCGAGAGACCCGTTGCCCACGTCGGGCTAAAATCATGAAAAAGGAAAAAAACTATGGTATTTGTCATTTACCATTACTTATTCGGACTATAGTGGATTTAATTTTCCCAGAAGAGTTCCTTGTTCCATGCACGGTCTGTGTTTAACATATAATGTTCTCAGGGAACCATTCTGAGTTTGTGTATACTAAACGGACGTGTTTCGTGCCTTGAAAAGTGGACGCTCAATGTCCCGGTTGAGGTTTAAGTTTTGGTTTTTTTGGCTAAAAATACAATAGTTACCCCCTTTTTCTTTGATTTATTCAACACGACGTGAATGCAACGAGTCTTTTACTTATATAGAGGTTCTGAGTGTAGGGATCTAGGTTTGCTTTAAACCCTAGATCCACGTCCCAAAGCTGGATCCTGTCTGCTTTGCAGATAGCTGGTGAGGGAAGCTATATTTATGGGATCTCTTTGCGAGAGACCCTTTGCCCACGTCGGGCTAAAATCATGAAAAAGGAAAAAAACTATGGTATTTGTCATTTACCATTACTTATTCGGACTATAGTGGATTTAATTTTCCCAGAAGAGTTCCTTGTTCCATGCACGGTCTGTGTTTAACATATAATGTTCTCAGGGAACCATTCTGAGTTTGTGTATACTAAACGGACGTGTTTCGTGCCTTGAAAAGTGGACGCTCAATGTCCCGGTTGAGGTTTAAGTTTTGGTTTTTTTGGCTAAAAATACAATAGTTACCCACTTTTTCTTTGATTTATTCAACACGACGTGAATGCAACGAGTCTTTTACTTATATAGAGGTTCTGAGTGTAGGGATCTAGGTTTGCTTTAAACCCTAGATCCACGTCCCAAAGCTGGATCCTGTCTGCTTTGCAGATAGCTGGTGAGGGAAGCTATATTTATGGGATCTCTTTGCGAGAGACCCGTTGCCCACGTCGGGCTAAAATCATGAAAAAGGAAAAAAACTATGGTATTTGTCATTTACCATTACTTATTCGGACTATAGTGGATTTAATTTTCCCAGAAGAGTTCCTTGTTCCATGCACGGTCTGTGTTTAACATATAATGTTCTCAGGGAACCATTCTGAGTTTGTGTATACTAAACGGACGTGTTTCGTGCCTTGAAAAGTGGACGCTCAATGTCCCGGTTGAGGTTTAAGTTTTGGTTTTTTTGGCTAAAAATACAATAGTTACCCCCTTTTTCTTTGATTTATTCAACACGACGTGAATGCAACGAGTCTTTTACTTATATAGAGGTTCTGAGTGTAGGGATCTAGGTTTGCTTTAAACCCTAGATCCACGTCCCAAAGCTGGATCCTGTCTGCTTTGCAGATAGCTGGTGAGGGAAGCTATATTTGTGGGATCTCTTTGCGAGAGACCCGTTGCCCACGTCGGGCTAAAATCATGAAAAAGGAAAAAAACTATGGTATTTGTCATTTACCATTACTTATTCGGACTATAGTGGATTTAATTTTCCCAGAAGAGTTCCTTGTTCCATGCACGGTCTGTGTTTAACATATAATGTTCTCAGGGAACCATTCTGAGTTTGTGTATACTAAACGGACGTGTTTCGTGCCTTGAAAAGTGGACGCTCAATGTCCCGGTTGAGGTTTAAGTTTTGGTTTTTTTGGCTAAAAATACAATAGTTACCCCCTTTTTCTTTGATTTATTCAACACGACGTGAATGCAACGAGTCTTTTACTTATATAGAGGTTCTGAGTGTAGGGATCTAGGTTTGCTTTAAACCCTAGATCCACGTCCCAAAGCTGGATCCTGTCTGCTTTGCAGATAGCTGGTGAGGGAAGCTATATTTATGGGATCTCTTTGCGAGAGACCCGTTGCCCACGTCGGGCTAAAATCATGAAAAAGGAAAAAAACTATGGTATTTGTCATTTACCATTACTTATTCGGACTATAGTGGATTTAATTTTCCCAGAAGAGTTCCTTGTTCCATGCACGGTCTGTGTTTAACATATAATGTTCTCAGGGAACCATTCTGAGTTTGTGTATACTAAACGGACGTGTTTCGTGCCTTGAAAAGTGGACGCTCAATGTCCCGGTTGAGGTTTAAGTTTTGGTTTTTTTGGCTAAAAATACAATAGTTACCCCCTTTTTCTTTGATTTATTCAACACGACGTGAATGCAACGAGTCTTTTACTTATATAGAGGTTCTGAGTGTAGGGATCTAGGTTTGCTTTAAACCCTAGATCCACGTCCCAAAGCTGGATCCTGTCTGCTTTGCAGATAGCTGGTGAGGGAAGCTATATTTATGGGATCTCTTTGCGAGAGACCCGTTGCCCACGTCGGGCTAAAATCATGAAAAAGGAAAAAAACTATGGTATTTGTCATTTACCATTACTTATTCGGACTATAGTGGATTTAATTTTCCCAGAAGAGTTCCTTGTTCCATGCACGGTCTGTGTTTAACATATAATGTTCTCAGGGAACCATTCTGAGTTTGTGTATACTAAACGGACGTGTTTCGTGCCTTGAAAATTGGACGCTCAATGTCCCGGTTGAGGTTTAAGTTTTGGTTTTTTTGGCTAAAAATACAATAGTTACCCACTTTTTCTTTGATTTATTCAACACGACGTGAATGCAACGAGTCTTTTACTTATATAGAGGTTCTGAGTGTAGGGATCTAGGTTTGCTTTAAACCCTAGATCCACGTCCCAAAGCTGGATCCTGTCTGCTTTGCAGATAGCTGGTGAGGGAAGCTATATTTATGGGATCTCTTTGCGAGAGACCCGTTGCCCACGTCGGGCTAAAATCATGAAAAAGGAAAAAAACTATGGTATTTGTCATTTACCATTACTTATTCGGACTATAGTGGATTTAATTTTCCCAGAAGAGTTCCTTGTTCCATGCACGGTCTGTGTTTAACATATAATGTTCTCAGGGAACCATTCTGAGTTTGTGTATACTAAACGGACGTGTTTCGTGCCTTCAAAAGTGGACGCTCAATGTCCCGGTTGAGGTTTAAGTTTTGGTTTTTTTGGCTAAAAATACAATAGTTACCCCCTTTTTCTTTGATTTATTCAACACGACGTGAATGCAACGAGTCTTTTACTTATATAGAGGTTCTGAGTGTAGGGATCTAGGTTTGCTTTAAACCCTAGATCCACGTCCCAAAGCTGGATCCTGTCTGCTTTGCAGATAGCTGGTGAGGGAAGCTATATTTATGGGATCTCTTTGCGAGAGACCCGTTGCCCACGTCGGGCTAAAATCATGAAAAAGGAAAAAAACTATGGTATTTGTCATTTACCATTACTTATTCGGACTATAGTGGATTTAATTTTCCCAGAAGAGTTCCTTGTTCCATGCACGGTCTGTGTTTAACATATATATATATATGATCACCTGAAGATCAGGGCCCAGCCTTCTTTAGTTAGCTTTATAAGGCTAACTAACGAAAATATCACGACCTAACCTAACCAATCGTCAAGGGCGTACAGCCGTACACGTACTGTTGACCTAACTATTAGTTAGGTTAGGTCGTGATATTTTCGTTAGTTATCCTTATAAGGCTAACTAAAGAAGGCTCGAGGCCTTGATCTTCAGGATATATATATATATATATATATATATATATATATAAATTGACGATTGGTTAGGTTAAGTCGCAATATTTTCGTTAGTTTGAACGTTTTATTTGATTAGGTATACGCGGTCAAAGTTGGGAAATGCAAACTACGCTAGGATAATGTAGAGGAACATAATCTGCCCTAGGATAATGTAGGCCCGTACAGGAACGTAAACTACACTAGGCACCACAGGGGGACGTAAACTACACTTGCTCCCATTCGGCTTACAGTTCTCAGGTTCGTTTCGCTGGAACAAAAAATACTCAAATTAAATTTTAAGTTCACCCCATAAAAATATATTTTCTGTCTTTAAGCTTCAAAGAAACTACAACATCATATCAAACATCTGTCATTTCATCGGTCGTGTGGAATACCGCGTAAAATCTTAAATAATACAATGCTCGAGTACCTAACTGGTCGACCACGAAGGTTTTTTGCATCGTTCGCGAGGCATGAATGGGAATTCCCCAAAATTGCAATAACTACAGAAAGTAATCATAAAAGGAAAAGTAATTATTTAACGCAGAAGATGCTCGCAACGATCGATAATTCACAATTAGTTATCTAAATTTCATAACTGTAGTTGTAAAGTATGGAAGTGCAAAGAGGCGGAGTGGGCAGATGAGAACGGGCAAGACTAGATCACTCTTCCTGCCCAAAGTTTAAAAGTATCTCACTTTCTCAGAAAATTTAGGCACTCCTGATCCAATGTCAAAAAAAAGTTTTCTTTCTAAACTCTTCTTGACAGTCTGTAACAATGGAAAAAATTCCTGAAAGGTCATTAATAACATAATTAGAATTTCTGATTTAAAGAATTGGTATTTCAATCCTAGCTTCTTATTAGTGCATTCTTTAATTTAACAACTGCTTCATTTTACTATTCTTGACCTTCGGGTGTAGAAAGAAATACATGCTGTACATTTTGTCTTATCCATGCTCAAGTTAATATTATTACTGCGTGTTTATGTACATTTCGTATATATTTATTAACATTTTAAATTCAATAACTGAGAGGTTTTACAGAATATGTTATCAGTATAAGCCAATTTATTTAATTTAGTTTTTCCCATGAAGTATTCTTATTGTCAGATAGGGGTATAGATTAGCTAGTACATTTTCATATAATAATATTAAAGAATATGGGTGGCACTAGTAAAACAAGCCGTACTCCACCTCAATGTTGCCATAAAAATTGAAAAGGAATACGTAATCCGAACATGAATAACTAATGAGAAGACCAGAATGTTAAGTAGGCCTATATTGTAGAGTAATCTTATAATCTTTTGGACAATATGATGTGATTATGATTCGCCCTAATGGGAACTTATCTGAAGTTCAGAAAAGGCAATAAAACATTCAGTAATTACAGAATCAGGAAGGTATAACGTAAAAGGACTTTAGATGTCGTTTGACACTTATGCTTTTAGATTAATTTTTTAATTAAAGCGTAGACATCCTCAATCATGTATTGTTATATATAACAAAGAAAGTGTTAAAATAACGTACTATGAACCTAAAACATGCTAATAACGAATCACCGATGCCAGAATATACTAATATATTAAATCATTGGGTAACAAACTGAGAGCGGGGGTTCGACTCCCGATGGTGCTGGTAATAACCCAGGAGTTCGCGCAATGGGCCATGTTCGTCTGGTCTGAGCGATGTGCTGGTTTCTGATCTTCCTATATGATATTATAATGGAAAATAATCCATTTTTTATATTCATCTATATATCTTTTTCTTTATCTATCTTTGTTGTGAATATACCTTATATGAAAATTATTTCACGAAGGTAACACGTGAAAAATATTTATGATGAATAAAACCACGAAGGAAAGGAAACACAAAATGGTGCTCAAGCGCTTTCGTCTAATGACATCCTCAGGAACACTGAAGTATATAAAAAGGTTAAGCCTATATATAGGTTACAGAAAGAAAAAAAGAAAAAATAAATAACATACATACACACAAACACACATATATATATATATATATACATACATATCTATATATACAAATACATACATACATACATACATACATATATATACAATAAACAGAGAAGTAAAAATAATAAAAAATTAAAAATTAAAACCTTAAAGGATTACCAATGAGGCGTACAGATTGTAAGGAAAAATATCGATTTTTAGCACAAGATCAAATGGATTATAAAAATACAAATTTATACTGGAACTCTGCCGGGTTTTAGCACAATGCTGCCTATGGTCAGGTTTCGATATATATAAAAAAAAATAAATAAAATAAAATGCAAATTAAAAGTTAATCGATTTTTAGCACAAGATCAAATGGATTATAAAAATACAAATTTATACTAGAACTCTGTCCGGGTTTTAACATATTGCTGCCTATGGTCAGGTTTCGATATATATAAAAAAATAAAATGCAAATTAAAAGTTAATAAAGTAGAAGACAAGTTTACCAAAGATTTAATGTTTTACACTTCTTATCTAAATCTGCTTTAAAGGAATTCAACATAACAGGATCGAGTTGAAAAAGACCTTTGCTTATGTTGAAGTTATTTGAAAGTTGGATAATGGCAGACTCAAGAATATTTCTATTAACAATGTTGCTTGAATGGAATAAAACTGAAGCATTATTCCAATCAATACAGTGGGCTAACTCTGACAAATGGACAAAAAGGGCACTGGACAACTGTCCTGTTCTAACGGAATATTGATGCTGTTTCATACGTGTGTGCAAATCCTTTCCCGTCTGACCTATGTAAAAGGAATCACATTGTTTACAACCAATTTTATAGATAATGACTGAATTATTGGTAGGGCTATTTTTACTATGATATTTTTCACAATATTGTTATATGAAAATACTACATTAATATCCAAAAGTTTAAGTACATTAGCAATGCCTAAAAAGCCCGGGAAAAATGGAAGTACTAAAATATTTTTTGACAAAGTACGAGTGTTAATATTGACACGATAGAAAGTTCGTTTTGCCTTGTTGAGACAAGATTCCATAAACGCAGATGGATAACACAAATCACTTCCAATACCGTTGATTTTTTCCAATTCGGCATCGATGTATTCCGGACTGGCGATCCTAAGGGCGCGGAGAAACATTGATGAAAATATGGCCTTCTTAATGGGGGTATCATGTCCCGAGTAAAAGTGTACGTAGGACAAATTGTTTGTCGTTTTCCGATAGATACTAAACTTAAAACCTGGGCTTTCCCTATGTACACGCACATCCAAAAATGGGATTGAATTGTCTTGCTCAACTTCTAAAGTAAACTTAATGGAGGGGACTTGATCATTTAACTGAAGGAGGAAGCTATCCAGGTCACGATTCATGGGCCAGATACACAAAATATCGTCGACGTACCGCAACCAAGGGATGCCAACCCCCAGGATTCTCGGAATATAGGTATGTATGTATTTGTATATATAGATATGTATGTATATATACATATATATATGTGTTTGTGTGTATGTATGTTATTTATTTTTTCTTTTTTTCTTTCTGTAACCTATATATAGGCTTAACCTTTTTATATACTTCAGTGTTCCTGAGGATGTCATTAGACGAAAGCGCTTGAGCACCATTTTGTGTTTCCTTTCCTTCGTGGTTTTATTCATCATACCTTATATATATATATATATATATAAAGAGAGAGAGAGAGAGAGAGACGAAGGAAAGAATAACAGAATTCTTCCTTCCTTCGTTGCTGAGGGATAACGAAAGATAAGCTTTATCTCACCTAATTAGTTGCGATCTCATCAAGAGGCAGAAAGCTCTGTTACTCAACTTGCCTTTATAAAACCTTGGAATTGTTTGAAGTGAGCCTCATCTGTGTGATTTCGAGACAGGCGCTTCAGAGACCTTTATAATGGTTTTAAGTGAAATGCCGATTTTGTCTGCCATTTGTTTATGAAGAAAGATGAGCTTTCGGCCTTTTGTTAATTGCGCCACCAGAGGGGAAATACATCTTCCCTTTAACTCTCATTCAACAATACAAGATCACCCACCATATATATATATATATATATATATATATGTGTGTGTGTGTTTGTGTGTGTGTGTGTGTGTGTAGAAGCGCAAATACGACTACCTTTGTGTGAAAATTTAGTCGATTAAGTATATAAATGCATCCGTAAACTTTTAAGAAAGGTATGGCGGAAATGCATATAGAAATTTATTACAGGAAAGCAGAAAATGGGTTAATTTAATTAAATGTTTGTCATTAGGAACTAAAATATAATTATTCTTGTGTTAGAAAGTAGTATTCATAGCGGAAACTGCCCTCATACAAAGGAGATTAGGAAGGGAAGTTTGTGTACATGTGCTGTTTCGTGGTCATAATTACGACCAATGCACATTTCGTCCAAGGTAAATTTCACTGACACTCTAATAACTTAACATAAACTAACGTAACCTAACTTAACTAAGCCTAACCTAACTAACCTAATATGTCTACCTAACATAACCTGACTTAATATAACCTAAAAAAAACCGTTACCCGACATAATTTGGGTGAGTTAATTCTTATGCAATATTATGGCTTACGTCATCATATACTATGTTTGAAATATTAGAAACAAAAGCTTTTGGCCTATACTAACATCTTTGCACCTTATGAACATGTGATAAACACCCTAGAAAAGACCGAAAGCTTTTGCTTCCAATAAATTTCTTTTTGTGGCATTATTACCATTGGAATGTTTCGGGCCTCGTATTCTGAAGGTATTTTCCATCTTTGTTTTCATGGTCCCTGTCCCACCGCGGCTGGGACAATACAGAATCTGCCTCTTTTCTTATTCCAGTGTATTTCTATTTCATTTCTAAGTATATTATTGTATATTGTATACGTATGTTATTTTTAAAGGTCCCACTCAACTACTCTGTGTATCTATGAATTGAAAGAAATTGTATTTAAAACATGAGTAATCCGACTATTTATAGTTGTTTCTTGGATACAAGTATGGCATATGATAGTGAACCACAATATTTTATTTAAAAAACGAGGACAAGAAAGTTCTTTTGTACATGTTAAATATATTGAAATTTTAGAGGAGGAGATTGTACACACCAATCGATCAGGGAAGTACTCCGGGGTGAATGTTAGGCAGGAGACAGGGAAGGCTGGAACTCCCGTTTCTCCCGTCACTGTCCTCCTTAGCTGATCTTTTTCCGTGTCTCATCTACCCAGTGAGCAGCAGCCCAGGATGCTCTCAAACACACACTTCTCCCTCTATTCCTCACTACATATACATACATCTTACACACTACACAACCCTTTCAAAATTTACATAAAAAATAAAGAAAAATGGCATCATTGAGACTTGGAGACCTTGTTTTTGGCTCTCTCCGTCTTCTGTGGAAGGGTCACTTTTGCGGGCTCTCTCCCTTGGCCCCCTACTTCTTGCATAAAAAAAAATACCCACCAGGCTTGGCAAGGCTGCTTGCTCTCTCCTTGGCTGTTTAATATGTATATTGATGATTTAATTGTTTCACTTAATGAGTCCAGAGTTGGATGTTGTACAGATAACATGAGAATAAATAATTCAGTCTATGCCGATGATATATTGTTAATAAGTCTGTTAAAGAATTGGACTGTCTTCTAAAACATCCGAATTATATTCGCAGAACCATGACATTCTTTTTAATGTTACAAAACTAAGGTTATGCAATTCCATCCGAAAAGCTCTAATCAGTCAGTTGATATTAGTTTCAAAATGAGAGGTGAAACAATAGAGGAAGTACAAGAGTTTAAGTATTTGGGTCAAATTATCACCAGCTCCTGTTCGTACAAATTAAAATATTTAATCCTTTAAAAGATATTATTCTGGTTCATATAAATTAAAATGTGAGTCCGTTAAATTCTTAATGTTTGTGTAGATTTGCCTCGACGCCCCAGCGGAAAGTTTTGGTTCCTGTCTATCTAGCCTAACGAAAACAGAGTTGCCACGTCTAATCTTAAACAGAGATTCCCAAATTGTAAATGTTTTTCTCAATTATTATAAATCACATAAAAGAGTTAAGTGTAAAACTACAATTGTATAAATTCTTTTGCTAATATCCAATTATACCAATTCTCTTTTTAATACCATTATTAGAGTAGGATTTTGCAAGTTTAATAGTCTTCTGTAACACGTGGCAACCATGGGTGTTTCTCCAGGACAAAGGGAGCCCCTTGAGGAAGGCAACATGCCTTGTCAGTCTAACGCTCGCCTCAGCTTCCGACAGAGGGAGTAGAGTGTTCCGCCCGTGGGCCAGCCGGGCTTGGCTGGGCCTCTCAGCTTATTTAAATGTAACCAGTTGTTATAACTCTCTATTAAGTGTTGTGTAAAGGATTTCATTTCTAATGTTCTGTGTCAAATAAAGAAGGACAAAAGTGTGATGAGTCATTTTATAGCCTTCCAAGAAGAAACATTCCCGTCTCTCAACGGGCCGAGAGAGAGAGAGAGAGAGAGAGAGAGAGAGAGAGAGAGAGAGAGAGAGAGAGAGAGAGTACGCCATTGAGCGAAGGTATAAATCGTTTCATCGTAACTCGCAGTCAAAGTAAAGATGAAAAGAAGAACCGTGGACGTCAGTCAGATTAATTAAATGGTATAAACTTCCTTGTTGTTGCGAGGAAGCGACATACTGAGAACACCTGTGAAACGTCGGAGATGGTGTAACGAAGCATAATTTCATCACGCCGACATTGGCTACCCATACCAGGATCAGAAGAAATCATTCATCCGCCATCTTACGACATTGTCGACCAATGCCAGGATTTGAAAAAACCTTTGTTCAGTCAGAACCCCGCTACAAGGACGTCAACGCACCCGAAACGAAGGTCGGATTTCAGCGGGAATCACGCTCTTGTTTAGAGAGAGGATCGTAACGGAAATTATTATTTGGCCACGCGGAGAGGAATTTTACGAATATAATTTCTCTTGGAACGTCTATGCGACGCATAGCATTGACGTAAATTCCCACAACGAAGAGTGGATGAATCATCAAAATTGGAGAAGATTTTCGAAGACTTTGATCGTCAACGAAAAACGGACGAACCGTATTGGAATTGATTACGAAAATTGGACGTCATATGCGACGCATAGCACTGACGTAAATTCCCACAACGAAGAGTGGAGGAATCGTCGAAATTGAAGAAGACTTTAAAAGCCGTTAATCGTCAACGAGCAACGTTCTTCAAGGGAGGAATGAGAGACTGCGAGGGTCAGGCGTGTTCGATTCTGTGAGAGCACCTCATGCGGAAACGGCTTCGCCTTCGTGGATAAGCGCGGAGAGTCGAACGCATTCGACTCTGCCCAACGAAATCATCGGAATCTGAGAGGACTCAGAAACGAAAACAAACGTTCTTCAAAACTCTGCCCAACGGAATAGTGGGCATTGAAGAGGAAAGAAAAACGAAAACAAAGGCGCTTACAAGACGGAATAAAAAGAAAACTCGGTAAAAGTGTTTTTGCGGGTAAGGTTAACACTTGTATCAAGAAATAAATTACCGTAAGTACGTGAAAAAAAAAAAGTGTATCCAAGTTAACGCATTGGTTTGAAAAAAAAAAAAATTTTTTAACTTTCTTTATTATTCTCTCTTGTGTTTGAAAAGGGAAATTAAGTACGAAAAAAAAAAAGTGTACCCCAGTAATAACGTATAGGGTTGGAAATTTGTTTTCATTATTATTCTTTTTTTGTTGTAAGAAGATTTGTTTTTTGCATGCAGCAGTATTTTGCATATATATATAAATATATAGGTAAATTGCAGTATATATCTATTGCTCGTAAACAATTTAATTTTCATTGGTGAGTTAAAAACGATTTTTTGTTTGTCGGTGTTTACAATCAATTGAATTAAAATTTTATTTCTTTTTTGAGTTGTGGTAAGAGGGAAAAATTGACAGGTTTGTTTTTTTGCCTGCAGAAATTGGGTATTTAAATATATAAGGATTTATGTATTTTATTGTTTGTAATGAAACGATTTCTGCAAAGTATCCGGCAAATTTATGGAATTTGAGAAAAAAAAAATTTAAAGTGAATATTTAATTTTTTTTTAATTGGAATTGTCCCACATTGGGTTAACAGAAAACGGAATTTTGGATCTTTGTTCATTTCATTGACTCTGAATTTTTTTTACCTAATTTGTGTATATATAGTGCGTACGTTTGTTTGTTGTTTGGTTATTGCGTTGGAGCGCAAATAGTTTTGTCTTTGTTTTTTTGTGCTTTTTTGGTTTAAATTAAAATGAATTCGTACATTTCGAGTAATGTGTCGAAATCGACAGGCAAGTTTTGCATCTTCGTTTGGGATGATTTTATTGTTTATTTAAACCAAAAATAGCTAATCTCAAGCTGAAGTTTTGCGCTTCAAGTTCTGTTGTATATACACTTATTATACAGTATTAGGGATAAGTTGTCTTTTTTTTTGGTTCGCTTCGCCTTCCTCGTTGGAAGTCCGTTTTTTCTTTTGTCGTTCGAAGAAAAATTGATAGATGTAATTATCGGACGAGTAATATCCCTACGGTTCCAATTTTTACGTGGACGAATGCGGTAACGTCGTACCCCCATTAGGGTGGATCGATTTTACATTTCTTTCGATTTCCATATTTTAATAGAGACAAAAACTTGCGCATGCATGAGAAAATAGCCTCTGCAAAATCTTACCTTAATTGGTAATCATCTTCTGCCCACGGCAGAGCGATGAAAATCATATTTTAGTAGTCAAAAACGTATTTTTCTTATAATCTTTAAAATATTTCAATATGCATCAAAATTATTCCTAATAACTATAAAGTCGATGAAAAAGACCTCATATGATCGTTTTTCCAAGCGCGTTGTCCTACGTTAATATCTTTTGCCCCCGGCAACAACGTCAAATGTTGAAAAAATAGGTAATTTATATACGTATTTTCAGATCGGCTCTTTGTCTTAAATAATGCATTTATATATTTCCCATAGCATTTATATCGTTGCTTAGGCATGAAATAACACACACGCAAAATTTTATGACTCTAGGCTAGGGTTTAAAGGTCATCTCTAGTGAGTGCTGCCAGCAGCAGCTGCCACTGACGCGCCAGTCGAAAGGGTGGAGCCATTCGTATGATTGAAATGAAACTACAAAGGCCAGTTCAGTGGATCATATGCCTATTACACGGTAATGAATTATCACTGCGACACCTCATTCAAGACTTGGACGGCAAAACAACTGGGCCACTGGGCTTTACTGGACCAGTTGGAAAACAACTGAACGACTGCGAAAAACTTCCAATTACAGAATTCGATGCCATTCCATCTCCCGACATTGACATAGATGATGCCGAGTTGAGCACTGACCAAAAATATTTGTTACGCATCTACAGAGCAGTGTCGAGCGGTAGCTGCTCTTCAGCTCTCGCGGCTCGAAATCCAGGTAAGATGGCGCATTCCAGGTGGCTGACAACAGCAAATAGATTTCTGCGCCTCTATGTTTCAACCAGTGAACCCTCCAGCACCTTCAACGAAATTGTGCGATTCATTATGACAGTTTACGCACCAATTTGGTTTAAGATAAAGAAAAACTCCAGTTTCACTGAGGGTGAGGGCGCAAAACATTTTTTCGAAATGATGCGTCTCTCTCAGACCATGCCTCAAAGATCTAAGACAATCGCCAACAAAGTCCTCCGTAGAAATTCTTTCTTTGCTCACCCAGAAAATATTTTGATCTCCATGCTACATGCCGATGAGCAACACATAAGAGAATTGGGATGGAGAAGAATATTAAAAGCACGATCAAAACAATCACCAGCGGGGGAAATTCAAGCCTTCGCCATGCCTGAGCTGCTCTACGATAGTCAAAACTATTACGAAATGATCAACTGGCAAACGGCTGAGGTGACCGAACCCCCCGTTACAAAAACAATACCTGATACCCGAATAAAAGAGTTTGTTGAGACGGGAGACCAGCCTGATGGACTGATCCCACTATTCCCTTGTCATACTCAAGCGGTCGAGAGACTCATCAAATTAGTAACCGAAGCCTCTGCCAGTGTAAGTGGAATAGAAGAGAGGGACGGATTCATCCTCTCCCGTCTTCACTCCCGAACAAAAATTCCACGATTTGATTCTAAGAAAGATTACCATATGTAAATCGACATGCAGCCAAAGGAAGGGTGGTTGGGACTGGATAGGATAGAACTCGACGTACAGCCACCTCCTCGTGGTGAGTTTTGGGTTGCTAATTTTATAAAATTAGCAAGCGAGGAGCTGTACTTAGTACTTATCGTACTTATAACATCGCATTAACGTAATTATAATCCACATTTACACTTTTCTCGGGGACAGAAGATATTACTCTAGTCATAAAATTTTGCGTGTGTGTTATTTCATGCCTAAGCAACGATATAAATGCTATGGGAAATATATAAATGGCATTATTTAAGACAAAGAGACGATCTGAAAATATGTATATAAATTACCTATTTTTTCAACATTTGACGTTGTTGCCGGGGGCAAAAGATATTAACGTAGGACAACGCGCTTGGAAAAACGATCATATGAGGTCTTTTTCATCGACTTTATAGTTATTAGGAATAATTTTGATGCATATTGAAATATTTTAAAAATTATAAGAAAAATACGTTTTTGACTACTAAAATATGATTTTCATCGCTCTGCCGGGGGCAGAAGATGATTACCTATTAAGCTACGATTTTGCAGAGGCTATTTTCTCATGCATGCGCAAGTTTTTGTCCCTATTAGAATATGGAAATCGAACAAAATGTAAAATCGATCCACCCTAAGTCCCCCATACGTGGACGAATGGTTGGACGCATTAGAGGGATATTATGTTTATTATAACGTTCGCGGTGATATCGCGAAGATTCAGATGGTTACTCACTTCTTACACGATGAAGACGGAAGTGCTCTATAAGAGACTGTCCCAGACATCACGAGGGAAGTTCTCGATGAGGGGAATTTTCCTGGGAAGTGGTTTGTGACGAGATCGTCCCAGATGAAGTCCGGTCTGTGACGAGATCGTCCCAGATGAAGTCCGGTCTGTGACGAGATCGTCCCAGATGAAGTCCGGTCTGTGACGAGATCGTCCCAGATGGAGTCCCTAATCACGCAACTTCTGCTCATACTTGAGGGAGTAGTGAGCATTGCGCGGATTTTTCGATGGATCCACCTTTTTTCTGCAAATTTACGTGAGATGACGGAGAACTCGCCTATGTCCCTCGGACATAATGCAAGCTCGGTTTATGACCTCGACGAATTCGGGAAAAAGAAAATTGCCACTCTTTTCCTTCCCACCAAAGAGAGTGTTGCATCTCTGCATCGCTCTACGGGACAACGTTCCTTCGATTCTATTCTTTCTAATCAGAAGGTTTGGAAATCGAAACTGGAGCCATCTGCCACTTTGATTTCACTCTAAAAGGACCGAATACACGAAACGAAGAACAGTAATCATAACGTCGGTTTATCCCATCTACAAATTGTTTTTTACTGTATTTCCAGTTTAAGCGCTACCACCACACGTACTCCACATACCCGTTTAGGCGATACCTGTGCGTTCATGCACCACGTACTAAATTATTAAATTACGCTCGAGACGTGGAATGATTGATGTCGGAGGCAATTAGCCACCAACGCGTACATCCAGAAACTTGAGCAATGTCTACACGTAACCTTTGAAATTTCATACCTTCCAAGTTATAGAGTTAGTCAATTCCAAAGTTCTAAAAAAATTCTCAAAACGACAATATAACCTTCATTTCTCTAAATTTTTGTTCTTAAAGTTTGATAAAAACCGCGTATGATTTAAAAGTGTATGCACACGGTGAACTTAGACTAGTGTAAAAAGTGGACCTAAAGAAATCAGACTCCAAGTGCTTAAGGATACACAAGTGACAGTTAATTATAAGTGTTCATTAGTTCATAAGTATCAATTTTGAATGTAAAATTTAACTGGTAAGTAGAGTGGATTAACTACTAAGTAGATGCATTTTGGTTAACTATTTCTTTTGTCTTTATGTAACATTATATCCAACTACTTCTTCAATAATATCTTTGTCTCTATGTACCACTACATCCAACTGCTCTTGTTTGAGAGGATTTTAAAACTAAACCCCCTAGTTCCAACTCTGGGAGGGGAGCCATGTGGAAAAGCGTTTTCCACAAGGAAATAAATTTATGTTAAAATTTAAAGATATTCTGTTCGTACAAATTAAAATATTTAATCTTTTAAAAGATATTATTCTGGTTCATATAAATTAAAATGTGAGTCCGTTAAATTCTTAATGTTTGTGTAGATTTGCCTTGACGCCCCAGCGGAAAGTTTTGGTTCCTGTCTATCTAAGCCTAACGAAAACAGGGTTGCCACGTCTAATCTTAAACAGAGATTCCCAAATTGTAAATGTTATTTTCAATTATTATAAATCACATAAAAGAGTTAAGTGTAAAACTAACAATTGTATAAATTCTTTTGCTAATATCCAATTATACCAATTCTCTTGTTAATATCATATTAGAGTAGGATTTTGCAAGTTTAATAATCTTTTGTAACACGTGGCAACCATGGGTGTTTCTCCAGAACAAAGGGAGCCCCTTGAGGAAGGCAACATGCCTTATCAGTCTAACTCTCGCCTCAGCTTCAGACAGAGGGAGTAGAGTGTTCCGCCCGTTTGCCAGCCGGGCTTGGCTGGACCCCTCAGCTTATTTAAATGTAACCAGTTGTTGTAACTCTCTATCAAGTGTTGTGTAAAGGATTTCATTTCTAATATTCTGTGTCAAATAAAGAAGGACAAAAGTGTGATGCGTCATTTTATAGCCTTCCAAGAAGAAACATTCCCGTCTCTCAACGGGCCGAGAGAGAGAGAGGATACGCCAATGAGCGAAGGTATAAATCGTTTCATCGTAACTCGCAGTCAGATAAAGTAAAGATGAAAAGAAGAACCGTGGACGTCAGTCAGATTAATTAAACGGTATAAACTTCCTTGTTGTTGCGAGGAAGCGACATACTGAGAATACCTTTAAAGGATAACGTCATATCCTACAGGAAACATGACTATCAGGAACTTCCAGTTCTGTACAAGTGGAGCTAAAAACACTCTCTTTCGTACCTTATGTACTAATATTTATGGGCAGCAACACTGTGTAAATACTAAATTATGAAAAAGGTTCTTGCAGACCCTTAAATTTACTTTAAACAGATCTTTCAGAATCGTCCATAAGTTACCCCAAGATGCTCAGCTTCACAAATGTTTGGTGATCAAAATGACTCGAGCTTCCAGGAGGTAACAAGACGTGCTCACTACAGTCTAATGCAAAGCATTAAAAAATCAGCCCCTCCCCCAATTACCCAAGCTACTCATCAGTCCTGCGATATATCATCTAAGCTATGGACTTCATGGTATGAAAACGTTTGTCTGTATCTCCACTTAACTTCAATGTTGTTATTTTTCATTATGTGTATTTTTATTCTTCGTACCTGTATATTTATTTTATTTTATTTATTTATTTTTGTTTCAGTTTTTGTTATTTTATACATATAACCTTGGTTTAGCTTCCGCCCGAATTGTTCATTCTGACGGAGGTCAAGCTTGTCACTCCACCTTAGACCTACAGTTTAACGTGGAATCCGAACCATGCCCCACCAGCAGCCCAGCGTCTTTAACCACTAGACCACCCAGGGTACACATTTATCTACCAACCACTTTAATGTGTGGAAGGATGAGCAGCTGGGTTTTGCTGCGCGCCGGCTGCCGTCACCGGGTCTCGATCCCAGGGCCGATGAGTAGTATAGCCGCAAGAAGGGAGACAGAGAATGGATCAATTTGAAAATTTACCCCCCTCACCGTCCTTCATGGCGGTCCTCCACCGTCCTTCATGGCGGTCCCTCCTTATGAGGTGTTCTTCATGGTCCTTCATGGTCTTCAAAAAAAAAAAAAAAGGGAAAAAAAAAAAAAAAATAAAAAAATAAATTTAAAAAATAAATTTAAAAAATAAATTTAAAAATTAAATTTTAAAAATGATTCGTCTTCACCTTCCTTCAAAAAAATTTAAGAAAGGATTGAGCCTCGCCTTCCTTCAAAAAAGTCTTTCATGAGCAAACAAGAACAAACATGAAAAAACATACATACATTCAAGTACTTTCCGTTCAGGCAAGTTAGAAGACAGTAGAAATGGAAACGAATGAAAGGTTTTAATAGCCTAACACATTGCGCATAACACATCCAATTTTCAAATGTTAACAAATTGCGAACAATACATAAATGAAAATCAGAGTGATCATATTTTAAACCTAATACAAGTTCTTTGTTTAAGATCTGCATTATGAAAAATAAAATGAATATTTATCATTTTAATTTAAATAAATTAATTTCTCTCTTTTTAAGGGAAACTGGCTTATTTTCAAACGAGATGACCTTCAAATACAATATATACATATAGTACACGCATATTTGTTTATTTACTTTTAAATATGTAGTTTTCTGTTATTTACACGCTGATATATACCATTACATTCACTTTCACATGCTATCTTCTGGTATGTGAACTAATAATTTTACCGTTCATCAAATTTCGTTATAAAATTACATGTGTTAAAAAGAACATCAAGCTGCGTAACGAGCTTTGAACTAAATCACCAAAGTTGTTTCCTCCTCTAAACATCCACTTAAATATTATTACTAATATTGATTTATTGTTATTATTACATATATATATGTACACGTGTTAAGAGTATTTAAATTAAATATATTGATTTCAATTCCCTTCGTAATAAAAGCATCTGGCAACTATACCCCCAATCTTGCTATATATTTCTCTCAGTAATTGTTTTCAGGTTATTTGTTAAGTTTAACTTTCTTCTAAAGACTATTAGCTGAACTAATCTTGCTATTATTATTATTATTATATATATATATATATATATATATATATATATATATATAACATCCAAATAAGTAGGTTCGGGTAAAAAAATTTCTTATTAGATGCAATTAAAGAAAACGGGATGTCAAATTTGTGGGTTGTCATTTTTAAATAGATGCAGCGGGAAATAGGTATTGAAAGTTGAGAGATTTTTCATTAAGAACCTTTCTACTTGTAGTTATAGTTAGGACTATTCACATTACTTTAATTATCATTTCTCTAATTTAACGGCTGTTCACAATTCCTCATAATTCTCATAATAAACGTATTTGTTTTCACACCAGTCAGGCCACTGTTTACATCAATCACACAGAATGTTCATGCTTATTGTTTTTGTCATTAGCTGTACCAATCATGTCTTTACAGACTGAAGCCTACCGTTATACAACGTTTAAAATGTTATAATTAATACTTTATGATATCAGATCTCGTATAAAAACATATTTTCTGTACAAATGGCCACAAAAATACTTTCAATAATAATAATGTACTATAGAACGCACATACGCTTTTCACTGTATTAAAAACGTAAAACTGAAAGTATCATCACGCGATATCGATTCGCAATGCGTAAGCGAGCCCTAACATTTAATTTAAAATTATTTAACAGATCATTCGAGGGAACTGTACATCGATCTCATTATAACTTCTGACTCATAATAACCCGCTATGCATATTTACAAGAGTCGAATTTAAATAAATAAATAAATATATATATATATATATATATATATATATATATATATATATATATATATATAAGGAGTTTGTATGTGGCATTCCAGCAGAAGGCAGGAAGTGCCTGAACCCTGTTTCTCCCATCACTGTCCTCTTCATCTGGCCTTTTACATGTCACGTCTACCCTGTAACAGTCCAGCATACTCTCAAACACGCGCTTCTCACTATATCCCTTACTACACACGCATGCATCTTACACACTACACAGTCTTTTCAAAAAAGGTGTAATTTCAATAGTTTCGGAGATTCGCGATTGGCCCCTCCTTCCTGCCTGCATCGTATATAGTACCAAGCAAGTCTCTCCACAGTTTACAGGTTTCCTCATTGTCTAAAATTTATAAAGTTCTCTCTTATTGTTTTCCTTATTGTAACGGACATCACAACCGAATTTAAATAGTATTTAAGTATTATGTCGAGCAACATAGCTAGATAACCCCGCCACAGCCTAGTTTCTTTGCATAATCATGAAACATGAAACAAGATTATTATATATATATATATATATATATATATATATACACACGGCAAAAGTAGTTTGAAGATTTATTCCATCACACGACTGATTATAATTATACACTTTAGAGGAGTTTGCAAATTGCATATACTTAGACAAAAAGTATTAGATCTTATGATGATTTCATGTCATTATCAGCATGCTTCACTGTCCTTTCAGTCATTGTGACCGTAGAACGTACCAGAACTATGGTCTTGACAAACCACAATGTGTTAAATTTAAATATTGACTTATTGTTATTATTACATATATATGTACACGTGTTAAGAGTATTTAAATTAAATATATTGATTTAAATACATTTCGTAATAAGAGCATCTGGTAACTCTACCCCAATTTTGCTATATGAAAATGAAAATGAAAAGGTTTATTGCCAGACTATAGTCCATATGGCAAATATTATTAATACAATGACAGTTCATACACTAAGGGTAGAAATATATACAATTGATTAGAAATAATACTGCACTGTCGAAGTTAAGTGGAGCTACAGACAGACAGACGTTTTCGTACCAAGAAGTCCATAGCTTAGGCCTTAGAGGATAAATGGCAGGACTCATGGATAGCTTGGATGATCGGGTTGGTTGATTTTTTAATTCTTTGCATTAGAATGTGTTGAGCACGTCTTGTTACCTCCGGGAAGCTCGGGACATTGCGGGTAGCAAACATTTGCGAAGCTGAGCATCTCGGGGGTAATTTATGTAAGAGTCTAAAAGAACTGTTGTACAGCAAATTTAGGGTACTGCCAGAACCTTTTTTATAATTCACACAGAGCTGCAGACCGTATATATTACTGCAGAAAGTACGAAAGAGTGTGTCTTTAGCTTCACTTGTACAGAAACGAAAGCTCCTTATGGTCATATTCGCTTTAGCATACAGGCTTCGAGACTGTTTTCTTATATCCGAGTCATCACTCAAGGAGCTGGTAATAGTTTGACCCAATTACTTAAACTCTTGTACTTCCTCAATTACTTCACCATTCATTTTAAACCTTATGTGAAAAATGCTCTGTATCAATTGGTCCACAATTAACCCACCCCTTATATCCACAGTCTAACTATAGAGTAGATTAAGTCTAGCCTTGTAGGGGTCAGCCTAGAGATTCCGGAAATGGTCCAGAGCGGGCAGATAAATTGAGGTCCACAGTAGGATTCCTCACCAAATTAGGTTAGGGCAATCTACCTTCACCTTTGTTACGCTATGAGTTGATGCTAGGTCTTAGGCCACAATGTAGGCCTAATTTGTCTGACCCAGCTTAATTTACTGCGTTTACTTCTAACTGGGTTAAAAACACAATTAGTCACTTACTACTAGTTATTAGAGACCCTTTTCCCCTTTTGTTTAATTGTTGAGAGCGTACTTGCTGGTGGGGATCTTTTTTCCGTTGTTTGTTCTTCCCCCTTCCCTCGTTCCGTCTTGTAACCCCGTTCCTCGTTTTCGTTCCCCCTTGTCCACCTTTTCGCTGGGCTTTTTCCACCAGCGACCTCTTGGTTTTTTGGTTGGTTGATCGGTAATGTATATCTATTACCGAGCACGCTCTTGTCACACAGTATATAAATACTAGTGTGGAGAATAACTCTGGTGAGCAACCAATTGGTTTCATCCACCCAGTTATTGACATAAAAGGAATTTAATAATTGTTCGATTAACTACCTACCTACTCAGTGAACCATTTTCGTTACATCCCAACTACCCACACATCAGTTTTCCATATACTGGGGGCCCGGGAGATAAAAATTTTGGTGTCAATGTCACCAATTTTTATGTCTGAGTATAGACTAGCTAACTATTTGACTGTAAATGCCTGTTAATCTGATTAACAGTGACTATCCTCACCATCTCATGGAGAAGATGTAGCATTTAATTAGAAGAGAAAATATACATCCATAAGATGAAACTGTCTATGGTCTTTACCATAAGAAAAGGAAAAGTGAAAGTTAGAAGATAAATTACAATTCCCCAGCATCTATTTTTTGTTGTAAAACTAGTCGCGCCTTTAATGCTGTTTGTCGCTGAGGTCATGTGTCTGTCAATGTTGTAGTAGGATGCGTTACCACTCCTACTGTCAAAGGAATAGTTACTGGAAGTTCAGTGTCTCCAGTTGTTACTGGCGGTGGAGAAGGTTCTCCAAAGTCCATTGTTTTGGGTCCAGGCTCTAAGGGGTACAAAAGAGAAATGTCTCTTGTTGTGTCACCCGTTGAAGTCCTTAATTTGACCACTCTTGTTACCCCGTCTGCCCCTGGTCTGAGTTCTAAAACTCTAGCCAGAGGCCAGTATTGTCTTGGAGTACTGTCATGTATGAGAACAAGGTCCCCTACCTTAATTGTGTCAGACCAATCCTTCTTAGTCATTTGGTTATGTCTCTCCCTTAGACCCATCAAGTACTCAATTTTCCGCTGTTTAATGAAATGAGCTTTAACTCTAGTTAAATGTTGTAACTTAGTCTGGAGCTCATCATGTCGTTGAGTCCAGTTTGGGTCTTCTGAAGAGTCTATATAGTAGTACGGCAGGAGACTAACTTGTTCTCCCCGAATCAAATGATTTGGAGTTAATGGTTCCGGGGTCATTAATGTTGTCACTTACATAAGTGAGTGGTCTATTGTTAATGATGTTCTCAATCTCAGCCAGGAGAGTGAGCAACTCAAACAAGTGTATCTGTTTTTTACCATTTGCTTTCTTCAAGCAGTTCTTTACTGCTTGTATATTCCTCTCCCAGATAGAACCATACCAAGGAGAGGCAACCGGAATATACTTCCACTTTATGTTTGAATTTTGTATATATAATTGTGTGAATTCATTGCTTAACAAATCGTGGATGACTTGTTCACCAGCCTTGAAATATGTAGCATTGTCAGTCCATACTGTCTTGGGTACTAAATATCGTGCACAGAATCTCTTAAAGACAGCAACAAAAGACTCTGCTGTAAGGTCCTCCACAACATCCAGATAAACAGCTCGTGAGGCAGCACATGTAAACAGTACAATGTACATTTTTTGTTCAGTGTCAACCAACCCCACAGTCAATGCTCCTGTATAGTCAATGCCTACAGTCTCAAAGGGTCTGTTGAGAGTAACTCTCTCCTCTGGCAAAGCAGGAGGATTTGGTATCCTATAGGGCCTAGCATGAATACGCCTACATGTGATACACTCACTCAGGACTGTTTTAACAGTGATCCTTCCCTTGGGTATCCAATAAGTTTTTCTTAATGTAGTTAGTGTCTGTGGTACCCCATATGATGTACATCATTGTGTGTGTTTGCCTGATGATTAATGTTGTCAAATAGCTAAATCTAGGTAAAAGGATTGGTTGTTTGCTTTTGTAAGACAGTTTTGATTTGTCTAATCTCCCTTTACACTTTAGATGGCATTCCTCATCTCTGAACAAATTTAGATCCACAACTACTGATGGTACAGGTTCTTTTGTTTGTTTCCCATTAGTCAAGAATTCTAACTCTTTATTGTACTCCTTTTGTCGTGCATGCGCTATCCAGTACTTGGTTGCAACTTCTGTATAATTATGATTGTTTTTATTTAGCTGATTGTTTATTGTAGTTAAACAGTTGTGAGCAAACCTCAAACAGTAAGCTGTGACCCTGACAAGTTTGCTGAAATCAGAATAATGTTCATAATTAGTGATTGGTTCAACCTTTTCATTTGAAAAGATTAAATTTAATGTCAAGTTAACTTGTTCCACAGGCCATTGGTATGTATTACAGAGCCACTTAGGTCCCATGAACCAAGTTTTGTTTGACTTCAACAACTTGTAGGATAAACCTCTGGTCAGAAAGTCTGCTGGATTTTGTTTAGTTGGAACATAGTGAAAGTTTACTTGTAGTCTTTCATTAGCTTCAGCTATTTCTTTTAGCCTATTTCTTGCAAAGATATTCTTACTATTAATGCTAGCATTCCGTATCCAGGCAAGACAAATCTGACTGTCAAGCCAGATGTGGATATCAGTTATGTTCACAACATGGTAAGCATCCTTAAGCAATGAATTGGTTTTAATGGCTAACGCAGCAGCCAATAGTTCCAGTTGAGGTATGGTTCGGGTAGGTTTGAGGGGTGCAACTTTCCCTTTTGCATAAATTAGATGATTTTCTGTAGGACTTACAAGGTATGCACAGTACCCATAAGCATGTGTGCTTGCATCAGCAAACACATGAAGTCTCTGTGGCTTATCCCTAAACCCACAGCACCTTTGAATTTTAATGTTCTGCACTTTTGTTAAATCAGCAGCTAACTTCTTCCAAAATTTTTGCTATCCATTTGTTATTGGATCATCCCACCCAACATTTGTCATCCAAACTTCTTGGAGGAGAATCTTTGATTTTATTGTTGAAGGCAGGAATAGACCCATGGGGTCAAAATTTTTTGAAGCCTCTGATAATATTTGTCTTTTAATATTTACTTCCTCATCAAGTTTAAAACCTTTAGTACAGATTGAATCATGACTGATAGAAGATGCGTCCAAATAACAGTTCATACCTAAAGTTTTAACTCTGTCTGATGGATCAGTAAGACCATTATTATCCTTTAAAATCTTTTTGTTTAATTCCTCATCATTTGAAATCCACGCACTAAGTTCAAAGTTACCTTGTTGCATAATGTTTTGAGAGTGTTCATAGACCTCAGATAATTCAGATTTTGTTGTTGTTGAGCCTATTAGATTGTCTACGTAAAAATGTTCCTTGAGGAAATTCATTGTTAAAGAGTTATTAAACTGGTTCAAATGATGTCTAATTGTCATTGCTAATAGGCTAGGTGAGCAATTGGCTCCAAACAACACAACATTAAATCTATAGGTTATGAGCCCTTTATTCAAATCAAATGGATCCCTGAACCATAAGAACCTAAGTTGGTTCTTGTCATATTCATTTTTAGATTTATTCTCAAAATTGCCTTGAAATGGCACTTTGTACGGCATATTTATCTAACCTGAGGAGCCAAGTGAACACCTCTCCTCCTTTCTCTCCTTTCTCTTGGGGGATAACGCCACCTCCAAGTTTCCTTGTTGCACCTACAGCATCCCCCCCCCCCTTTGCTTGGCAATAGTTTTGTGGTGAGACGACCAAAACTGTCTAAACAAAAGCCCAAAGACCTAAGGAACATGAAGGGAGTTGCTGTGGACATCTTCAAAAGATGATTAGACGCCTGGCTCAGAACAATCCCCGATGAACGGGACGTACATGGCTATGTGAGGTGGAGAGTACAAGAAAGCACTCGCCCCTCGACCAAGACAGGCCTAGAGGGGACACCAGCCTGACCTTCGTGTGAAGAGAGAACTACGCACGGAACCGCAACGTTGCGTACACACACACATTTTATTCGTGCATTTATCCGTGATTCACTGTCGTCAATTGAATTAACATAACCTACTAATTGTTACCACTGTACACTTAACCGTGATCGTGACATGGTGCTAGCCGTGATTTGAGGGTGTTTACATTTGGGGGTCTCCTCCCGCCATCCCACACAATGCGTCTCAGTCAATGTCTCTCAGCGCAGCCAAAGACAATATTACGGACGATACAAAGATCAGCAGAAAAATCAACGAGTGGTACAAAACTTCAAAATAAATCCAATTACCTTCCAAACAACACAGGACAATAGGAAAGTCAGAATGTGTAGTGTCCCCAAACTAAAGGCCTGACAAGAGACCTCCTCAACACTGAAGGAAATTAGCCTGGTTGTCAGTGGGCCAAGACATTTTAACCAGCTTCACCTTCATGTGAAGAGAGACCGACGCAGAGGGGGGGGGGCACTACCATCGAGTATAGCAATTTAACTTGAAGTAGTAGCATTATTAAATATTTAAATTAAATAGATGATTCTTTCGCAATAAAAATTAGGTGGTAACCTACATCTTAACACATAGCTATCATATCTACAGCTAATTACGCAAAAGTACATTTCTCTTTCATATTGAGTTGCCAGATAGCAATATTTATTAAATTAAACCATATATTAATCATCCATTTAAATAGTGTACACTATTTAAATGGATGATTAATATATGGTTTAATTTAATAAATATTGCTATCTGGCAACTCAATATGAAAGAGAAATGTACTTTTGCGTAATTAGCTGTAGATATGATAGCTATGTGTTAAGATGTAGGTTACCACCTAATTTTTATTGCGAAAGAATCATCTATTTAATTTAAATATTTAATAATGCTACTACTTCAAGTTAAATTGCTATACTCGATGGTAGTCCCCCCCCCCTCTGCGTCGGTCTCTCTTCACATGAAGGTGAAGCTGGTTAAAATGTCTTGGCCCACTGACAACCAGGCTAATTTCCTTCAGTGTTGAGGAGGTCTCTTGTCAGGCCTTTAGTTTGGGGACACTACACATTCTGACTTTCCTATTGTCCTGTGTTGTTTGGAAGGTAATTGGATTTATTTTGAAGTTTTGTACCACTCGTTGATTTTTCTGCTGATCTTTGTATCGTCCGTAATATTGTCTTTGGCTGCGCTGAGAGACATTGACTGAGACGCATTGTGTGGGATGGCGGGAGGAGACCCCCAAATGTAAACACCCTCAAATCACGGCTAGCACCATGTCACGATCACGGTTAAGTGTACAGTGGTAACAATTAGTAGGTTATGTTAATTCAATTGACGACAGTGAATCACGGATAAATGCACGAATAAAATGTGTGTGTATACGCAACGTTGCGGTTCCGTGCGTAGTTCTCTCTTCACACGAAGGTCAGGCTGGTGTCCCCTCTAGGCCTGTCTTGGTCGAGGGGCGAGTGCTTTCTTGTACTCTCCACCTCACATAGCCATGTACGTCCCGTTCATCGGGGATTGTTCTGAGCCAGGCGTCTAATCATCTTTTGAAGATGTCCACAGCAACTCCCTTCATGTTCCTTAGGTCTTTGGGCTTTTGTTTAGACAGTTTTGGTCGTCTCACCACAAAACTATTGCCAAGCAAAGGGGGGTGGGGGATGCTGTAGGTGCAACAAGGAAACTTGGAGGTGGCGTTATCCCCCAAGAGAAAGGAGAGAAAGGAGGAGAGGTGTTCACTTGGCTCCTCAGGTTAGATAAATATGCCGTACAAAGTGCCATTTCAAGGCAATTTTGAGAATAAATCTAAAAATGAATATGACAAGAACCAACTTAGGTTCTTATGGTTCAGGGATCCATTTGATTTGAATAAAGGGCTCATAACCTATAGATTTAATGTTGTGTTGTTTGGAGCCAATTGCTCACCTAGCCTATTAGCAATGACAATTAGACATCATTTGAACCAGTTTAATAACTCTTTAACAATGAATTTCCTCAAGGAACATTTTTACGTAGACAATCTAATAGGCTCAACAACAACAAAATCTGAATTATCTGAGGTCTATGAACACTCTCAAAACATTATGCAACAAGGTAACTTTGAACTTAGTGCGTGGATTTCAAATGATGAGGAATTAAACAAAAAGATTTTAAAGGATAATAATGGTCTTACTGATCCATCAGACAGAGTTAAAACTTTAGGTATGAACTGTTATTTGGACGCATCTTCTATCAGTCATGATTCAATCTGTACTAAAGGTTTTAAACTTGATGAGGAAGTAAATATTAAAAGACAAATATTATCAGAGGCTTCAAAAAATTTTGACCCCATGGGTCTATTCCTGCCTTCAACAATAAAATCAAAGATTCTCCTCCAAGAAGTTTGGATGACAAATGTTGGGTGGGATGATCCAATAACAAATGGATAGCAAAAATTTTGGAAGAAGTTAGCTGCTGATTTAACAAAAGTGCAGAACATTAAAATTCAAAGGTGCTGTGGGTTTAGGGATAAGCCACAGAGACTTCATGTGTTTGCTGATGCAAGCACACATGCTTATGGGTACTGTGCATACCTTGTAAGTCCTACAGAAAATCATCTAATTTATGCAAAAGGGAAAGTTGCACCCCTCAAACCTACCCGAACCATACCTCAACTGGAACTATTGGCTGCTGCGTTAGCCATTAAAACCAATTCATTGCTTAAGGATGCTTACCATGTTGTGAACATAACTGATATCCACATCTGGCTTGACAGTCAGATTTGTCTTGCATGGATACGGAATGCTAGCATTAATAGTAAGAATATATTTGCAAGAAATAGGCTAAAAGAAATAGCTGAAGCTAATGAAAGACTACAAGTAAACTTTCACTATGTTCCAACTAAGCAAAATCCAGCAGACTTTCTGACCAGAGGTTTATCCTACAAGTTGTTGAAGTCAAACAAAACTTGGTTCATGGGACCTAAGTGGCTCTGTAATACAGACCAATGGCCTGTGGAACAAGTTAACTTGACATTAAATTTAATCTTTTCAAATGAAAAGGTTGAACCAATCACTAATTATGAACATTATTCTGATTTCAGCAAACTTGTCAGGGTCACAGCTTACTGTTTGAGGTTTGCTCACAACTGTTTAACTACAATAAACAAACAGCTAAATAAAAACAATCATAATTATACAGAAGTTGCAACCAAGTATTGGGTAGCGCATGCACGACAAAAGGAGTACAATAAAGAGTTAGAATTCTTGACTAATGGGAAACAAACAAAAGAACCTGTACCATCAGTAGTTGTGGATCTAAATTTGTTCAGAGATGAGGAATGCCATCTAAAGTGTAAAGGGAGATTAGACAAATCAAAACTGTCTTACAAAAGCAAACAACCAATCCTTTTACCCAGATTTAGCTATTTGACAACATTAATCATCAGGCAAACACACACAATGATGTACATCATATGGGGTACCACAGACACTAATACATTAAGAAAAACTTATTGGATACCCAAGGGAAGGATCACTGTTAAAACAGTCCTGAGTGAGTGTATCACATGTAGGCGTATTCATGCTAGGCCCTATAGGATACCAAATCCTCCTGCTTTGCCAGAGGAGAGAGTTACTCTTAACAGACCCTTTGAGACTGTAGGCATTGACTATACAGGAGCATTGACTGTGGGGTTGGTTGACACTGAACAAAAAATGTACATTGTACTGTTTACATGTGCTGCCTCACGAGCTGTTTATCTGGATGTTGTGGAGGACCTTACAGCAGAGTCTTTTGTTGCTGTCTTTAAGAGATTCTGTGCACGACATTTAGTACCCAAGACAGTATGGACTGACAATGCTACATATTTCAAGGCTGGTGAACAAGTCATCCACGATTTGTTAAGCAATGAATTCACACAATTATATATACAAAATTCAAACATAAAGTGGAAGTATATTCCGGTTGCCTCTCCTTGGTATGATTCTATCTGGGAGAGGAATATACAAGCAGTAAAGAACTGCTTGAAGAAAGCAAATGGTAAAAAACAGGTACACTTGTTTGAGTTGCTCACTCTACTGGCTGAGATTGAGAACATCATTAACAATAGACCACTCACTTATGTAAGTGACAACATTAATGACCCCGGAACCATTAACTCCAAATCATTTGATTCGGGGAGAACAAGTTAGTCTCCTGCCGTACTACTATATAGACTCTTCAGAAGACCCAAACTGGACTCAACGACATGATGAGCTCCAGACTAAGTTACAACATTTAACTAGAGTTAAAGCTCATTTCATTAAACAGCGGAAAACTGAGTACTTGATGGGTCTAAGGGAGAGACATAACCAAATGACTAAGAAGGATTGGTCTGACACAATTAAGGTAGGGGACCTTGTTCTCATACATGACAGTACTCCAAGACAATACTGGCCTCTGGCTAGAGTTTTAGAACTCAGACCAGGGGCAGACGGGGTAACAAGAGTGGTCAAATTAAGGACTTCAACGGGTGACACAATAAGAGACATTTCTCTTTTGTACCCCTTAGAGCCTGGACCCAAAACAATGGACTTTGGAGAACCTTCTCCACCGCCAGTAACAACTGGAGACACTGAACTTCCAGTAACTATTCCTTTGACAGTAGGAGTGGTAACGCATCCTACTACAACATTGACAGACACATGACCTCAGCGACAAACAGCATTAAAGGCGCGACTAGTTTTACAGCAAAAAATAGATGCTGGGGAAATGCAATTTTATCTTCTAACTTTCACTTTTCCTTTTCTTATGGTAAAGACCATAGACAGTTTCATCTTATGGATGTATATTTTCTCTTCTAATTAAATGCTACATCTTCTCCATGAGATGGTGAGGATAGTCACTGTTAATCAGATTAACAGGCATTTACAGTCAAATAGTTAGCTAGTCTATACTCAGACATAAAAATTGGTGACATTGACACCAAACTTTTTATCTCCCGGGGCCCCCAGTATATGGAAAACTGATGTGTGGGTAGTTGGGATGTAACGAAAATGGTTCACTGAGTAGGTAGGTAGTTAATCGAACAATTATTAAATTCCTTTTATGTCAATAACTGGGTGGATGAAACCAATTGGTTGCTCACCAGAGTTATTCTCCACACTAGTATTTATATACTGTGTGACAAGAGCGTGCTCGGTAATAGATATACATTACCGATCAACCAACCAAAAAACCAAGAGGTCGCTGGTGGAAAAAGCCCAGCGAAAAGGTGGACAAGGGGGAACGAAACGAGGAACGGGGTTACAAGACGGAACGAGGGAAGGGGGAAGAACAAACAACGGAAAAAAGATCCCCACCAGCAAGTACGCTCTCAACAATTAAACAAAAGGGGAAAAGGGTCTCTAATAACTAGTAGTAAGTGACTAATTGTGTTTTTAACCCAGTTAGAAGTAAACGCAGTAAATTAAGCTGGGTCAGACAAATTAGGCCTACATTGTGGCCTAAGACCTAGCATCAACTCATAGCGTAACAAAGGTGAAGGTAGATTGCCCTAACCTAATTTGGTGAGGAATCCTACTGTGGACCTCAATTTATCTGCCCGCTCTGGACCATTTCCGGAATCTCTAGGCTGACCCCTACAAGGCTAGACTTAATCTACTCTATAGTTAGACTGTGGATATAAGGGGTGGGTTAATTGTGGACCAATTCATACAGAGCATCTTTCACATAAGGTTTAAAATGAATGGTGAAGTAATTGAGGAAGTACAAGAGTTTAAGTAATTGGGTCAAACTATTACCAGCTCCTTGAGTGATGACTCGTATATAAGAAAACAGTCTCGAAGCCTGTATGCTAAAGCGAATATGACCATAAGGAGCTTTCGTTTCTGTACAAGTGAAGCTAAACACACACTCTTTCGTACTTTCTGCAGTAATATATACGGTCTGCAGCTCCGTGTGAATTATAAAAAAGGTTCTGGCAGTCCCCTAAATTTGCTGTACAACAGTTCTTTTAGACTCTTACATAAATTACCCCCGAGATGCTCAGCTTCGCAAATGTTTGCTACCCGCAATGTCCCGAGCTTCCCGGAGGTAACAAGACGTGCTCAACACATTCTAATGCAAAGAATTAAAAAATCAACCAACCCGATCATCCAAGCTATCCATGAGTCCTGCCATTTATCCTCTAAGGCCTAAGCTATGGACTTCTTGGTACGAAAACGTCTGTCTGTCTGTAGCTCCACTTAACTTCGACAGTGCAGTATTATTTCTAATCAATTGTATATATTTCTACCCTTAGTGTATGAACTGTCATTGTATTAATAATATTTGCCATATGGACTATAGTCTGCCAATAAACCTTTTCATTTTCATTTTCATATAGCAAAATTGGGGTAGAGTTACCAGATGCTCTTATTACGAAATGTATTTAAATCAATATATTTAATTTAAATACTCTTAACACGTGTACATATACAGGGTGGGCGGAAAGTAGCTCCCTATTTTGGATTGGTAAAAAAATACGTATATTATCCATTTATTTCAGAAGAAATAATATGAAAAGGTAGGCATACATGGTAGGTTTTCTATAAAAACCAATGTGGGCTCCAACTCTTTCCACCAGCTTCTGGAGCCGCCCAGGAATGGCGTCCACTGACTTTAGCAGGAACTCCGGCGGGATGGAGGACATGACTTCCCGAATTCGGTCCTCCAGTTCTTCCAATGTCCTCGGTTTGGTGCGGTAGACTTCTTCCTTTACCCACCCCTAAAGAAAGAAGTCGCACGGTTACCGCTGAAAAACGGCAGAATCGGTTCAGTGTAACGGTGTGGTGTGGTATGACCTCAGATCAGGTTGTGGGCCCGTTCCTTCTGCGCAACACCATGAATGCTGAGCGGTACCTTGCTATGTTGCGAAACGAGGTCTGGCCGGTTGTCAGCACATGGGAGAACATCGACGATCTGATATTTATGCAAGATGGCGCCCCTCCGCACTTCGCTCTTGTTGTCCGTGAGTGGCTGGATGCCCACTTCCCTGGGCGTTGGATGGGTCGTCGTGGTCCACATCAATGGCCAGCCAGGAGCCCCGACTTGACACCGTGCGACTTCTTTCTTTGGGGGTGGGTAAAGGAAGAAGTCTACCGCACCAAACCGAGGACATTGGAAGAACTGGAGGACCGAATTCGGGAAGTCATGTCCTCCATCCCGCCGGAGTTCCTGCTAAAGTCAGTGGACGCCATTCCTGGGCGGCTCCAGAAGCTGGTGGAAAGAGTTGGAGCCCACATTGGTTTTTATAGAAAACCTACCATGTATGCCTACCTTTTCATATTATTTCTTCTGAAATAAATGGATAATATACGTATTTTTTTACCAATCCAAAATAGGGAGCTACTTTCCGCCCACCCTGTATATGTAATAATAACAATAAGTCAATATTTAAATTTTACACATTGTGGTTTGTCAAGACCATAGTTCTGGTACGTTCTACGGTCACAATGACTGAAAGGACAGTGAAGTATGCTGATAATGACATGAAATCATCATAAGATCTATTACTTTTTGTCTAAGTATATGCAATTTGCAAACTCCTCTAAAGTGTATAATTATAGTCAGTCGTGTGGTTGAATAAATCTTCAAACTACTTTTGCCGTGTATATATATATATATATATATATATATTATATATATATATAAAATCTTGTTTCATGTTTCATGATTATGCAAAGAAACTAGGCTGTGGCGGGGTTATCTAGCTATGTTGCTCGACATAATACTTAAATACTATTTAAATTCGGTTGTGATGTCCGTTACAATAAGGAAAACAATAAGAGAGAACTTTATAAATTTTAGACAATGAGGAAACCTGTAAACTGTGGAGAGACTTGCTTGGTACTATATACGATGCAGGCAGGAAGGAGGGGCCAATCGCGAATCTCCGAAACTATTGAAATTACACCTTTTTTGAAAAGACTGTGTAGTGTGTAAGATGCATGCGTGTGTAGTAAGGGATATAGTGAGAAGCGCGTGTTTGAGAGTATGCTGGACTGCTTACAGGGTAGATGTGACATGTAAAAAGGCCAGATGAAGAGGACAGTGATGGGAGAAACAGGGTTCAGGCACTTCCTGCCTTCTGCTGGAATGCCACATACAAACTCCTTTTATATATATATATATATATATATATATATATATATATATATATATATATATATATATATATATATATATAATATATATATATATATTTATTTATTTATTTAAATTCGACTCTTGTAAATATGCATAGCGGGTTATTATGAGTCAGAAGTTATAATGAGATCGATGTACAGTTCCCTCGAATGATCTGTTAAATAATTTTAAATTAAATATTAGGGCTCGCTTACGCCATTGCAGAATCGAATATCGCGTGATGATACAACTTTCAGTTTTACGTTTTTAATACAAGTGAAAAGCGTATGGTGCGTTCTATGAGTACATTATTATGATTGAAAGTATTTTTGTGGCCATTTGTACAGAAAATGATGTTTTTATACGAGATCTGATATCATAAAGTATTAAATTATAAGATTTTAAACGTTGTATAACGGTAGGCTTCAGTTCTGTAAAGACATGATTGGTACAGCTAATGACAAAAACAATAAGCATGAACATTCTGTGTGATTGATGTAAACAGTGGCCTGACTGGTGTGAAAACAAATACGTTTATTATGAGAATTATGAGGAATTGTGAACAGCCGTTAAATTAGAGAAATGATAATTAAAGTAATGTGAATAGTCCTAACTATAACTACAAGTAGAAAGGTTCTTAATGAAAAATCTCTCAACTTTCAGTACCTATTTCCCGCTGCATCTATTTAAAAATGAAAACCCACGCAAATTCGACATCCCGTTTTCTTTAATTGCATCTAGTAAGAAAATTTTTTACCCGAACCTACTTATTTGGATGTTATATATATATATATATATATATATATATATATATATATATATATATGATAATAATAATAATAATAGCAAGATTAGTATCAACTAATAGTCTTTAGAAGAAAGTTAAACTTAACAAATAACCTGAAAACAATTACTGAGAGAAATATATAGCAAGATTGGGGGTATAGTTGCCAGATGCTTTTATTACGAAGGGAATTGAAATCAATATATTTAATTTAAATACTCTTAGCACGTGTACATATATATATGTAATAATAACAATAAATCAATATTAGTAATAATATTTAAGTGGATGTTTAGAGGAGGAAAACAACTTTGGTGATTTAGTTTAAAGCAGGGGCCTTCAACCTTTTTTAGATTACCGCCCACTTTTTGATTTTTTGAGAATTAAAAAAAACTTATCGCCCACCTTAGGGCAAAAAAAAAAATCATCATAATTAATAAAAGAAAAAATAAAATAAATGTTTAATTACCTTTAATGAGAGCCTTGTGGTTGATGCTTGCTAATTAAAACTTTAAGTTGGGTTTTATTTTAGTAAGAAACAAACGAAGATCTCCTCTCTGCTATATTCAAACGATTTCTTTCCTTGGTAAGAATGTGGTTCACTACACTGAATCCTAATTCAACCAGATATGAGGTAGGGAAAGCTACTAGTAGAGTGGAAATCTTATTCCATAAATGTGGATAGAGCTTGGGTATTTTTTTTGTTCTGTCAAAGTTGTAGGTATCCACCTTCTTTGAAATTTGCTTTGCACTCAGCGTCATATTTTAATTGCAATAATTCCTCTTGACAGGTAACCTCAACATCACATACGTTTATAATAAAAGGAGTCTCCATCCACGCATCGACTTTAAGGTTGATAATGTCTTGAATACGATTTTCCGTGTCAATTTTTAGTGCATCAAGATGACTACTATATTTTTCCAAGTCACCAGCTGTGAGATCATCTTTGATTGATAAATCAATTCAATTTTCTTTTATTGTAGAATAGATGTAGATTGTAGAAGAAAACGATTGTGTTTGTGTGTGCGTACGTGTGTGTGATCTTAGTGCTAACTATATTTTTCGTCGATTTAGATCGGGTCTTTTGAAGTCTAAATTTTCATATTTACCACACCCTTAAGTGAATCTAATTACAGTTTTCGTGAAAATTTTCTACCGCCCACCTAAAATCACAATTCGCCCACTAGTGGGCGCTACCGCCCAGGTTGAAGGCCCCTGGTTTAAAGCATCGTTACGCAACTTGATGTTCTTTTTAACACATGTAATTTTATAACGAAATTTGATGAACGGTAAAATTATTAGTTCATATACCAGAAGATAGCATGTGAAAGTGAATGTAATGGTATATAGCGATGTAAATAACAGAAAACTACATATTTAAAAGTAAATAAACAAATATGCGTGTACTATATGTATATATTGTATTTGAAGGTCATCTCGTTTGAAAATAAGCCAGTTTCCCTTAAAAAAGAGAGAAATTAATTTATTTAAATTAAAATGATAAATATTCATTTTATTTTTCATAATGCAGATCTTAAACAAATAACTTGTATTTGGTTTAAAATATGATCACTCTGATTTTCATTTATGTATTGTTCGCAATTTGTTAACATTTGAAAATTGGATGTGTTGATGCGCAATGTGGTTAGGCTTATTAAAACCTTTCAGATATTCGTTTTCATTTCTACTGTCTTCTAACTTGCCTGAACAGAAAGTACTTGAATGTATGTATGTTTTTTCATGTTTGTTCTTGTTTGTCTCATGAAAGGACTTTTTCAAGAAGGAAGGCGAGGCTCAATCCTTTCTTAAATTTTTTTGAAGGAAGGTGAAGACGAATCATTTTTTAAATTTAATTTTTTAAATTTATTTTTTTAAATTTATTTTTTTAAATTTATTTTTAAATTTATTTTTTATTTTTTTCCCTTTTTTTTTTTTTTTTGAAGGACCATGAAGGACCATGAAGAACACCTCATAAAGGAGGGACCGCCATGAAGGACGATGGATTCGTAGTCAGCGACGCTAACCACTACACCACCGAGGCTATTTCAACCTTTCAAACGTTCCACGCGATGATTCCTCATTTCAGGAAGGTCAAGCTTGTCGCCCCTCCTCTTAAAAGGAAAATTTATATATATATATATATATATATATATATATATATATATATATATAGGGTGAACCAAATGTAGGTGGACAGTAAATGATAACGTTTATTTTGAGAATACATATTTAATTTTTTTGTATACTATAATACAAATAAAAATTTAAATAAAATTTAGTTATGATATTAATATAATATAACACAAACACCATAGTTATAATGAACACCATAGTTATAATATAATATAACACAAACCGTATTCAACCTACTGTCCACCTACTTTTGGTTCACCGTGTATATACACACACACACACACACACATGAGTATATATACGATATATATATAAAATTGTAAAGGTGCCTTTGTGCTGACGTATGTGTTTAATTAGAATAAAATTTACATATAAGCTCTGTTAATAACCTTTGCTAAACTAACATAAAATGGATGTAATGAACTTTAATAACTTTCAAATTGTGTTTTAAAAATTTCATGCCATCATTTTCGAGGAATTTCCGTTATATAATTTCTTTGAAACTTAAAAGCAGTCAAAAACATAAACTGTTCGCATGCGTCATTATTATTTGGCTTTCGTTTTGTTGACTTCATAATAAGCTATCTTGATTGAATTACTACTACAGGTTTCTAAGAAGTTCCCACATTTCGTAAGTTCTTATTTTGTATACACAAATGTGTACATATATATATATATATATATATATATATATATATATATATATATATATATATATAGGGTGAACCAAATGTATGTGGACAGTAAATGATAACGTTTATTTTGAGAATACATATTTAATTTTTTTGTATACTATAATACAAAATAAAATTTAAATAAATTTAGTTATAATATTTAATATAATATAACACAAACACCATAGTTATAATGAACACCATAGTTATAATATAATATAACACAAACCGTATTCAACCTACTGTCCACCTACTTTTGGTTCACCGTATATATATACGCGTAAACAGTATATTCCTTAAACTGACTGGGTATGTAAGCGTGTTCTTGAATCCCATAGCAACATTACTAGTTACCCGAACTTCACGATAACTTCTTTAGGGTTACTGTACTCTCACAAGTAATTTGCATCGTAATGAGGAGAAGCGCTGGCACTTAAGAGTGCTATAGTATACCCAATTGGGGATGAAAAGAATCTTAAGAAAATAACAATTAGAATTACGAGTTTCATTTCTAAATCCGATTCCTTCATACACACTGACAAGACAACAATTTCAGATTTTACAATGTTTATGCGCAGCTTAGAAAAAATTTCGCCGAGAAACGTACAATTTCTAAAAAGCACAAAAATTAATAATTGGTAATATTCTCTTTTTATTTTATTCTTTTAGATAACAGTAATAAAATTTCAAAAACAAAATCCAATTATTACTAATTAATAAGCTGTTCTGATTTTCAGAAACTTTGTTTCTGGGCGAACTTTTTTCCGAAACCATGCTAAATAAAGCCTTTTGTAACGATATAAAAAGTGATTTTCAATTATAAATCATGCGTTATGTGGTTTCTTAATATATTAGATATAGAACTGTAATATAATTATTGGGCTCTGGATTGCGTCTCAAACTTCTAATTTGATTCAGATACTGGAGGATAAGTCAAGATTGCTTTATACCTCAGGGTAAAGAAACTCACGTTAGGAAGTAAACCAAATTAAATGATGATCCTGTCGGTATAATCACCATGAAAAATACCTCAGGGTAAATAGAGCTATAGTCACCATATTTGTTTTACTGCCATGTGTTCATAATATACTGTGTGGGTGTGTGTGTGTGTGTGTTTGTGTGTGTGTATGTGTGTGTATGTTCTTGGCTACCTTACGTCTTCACGATAATCTTTAAGACACAAACCGAGCTTATCGTGACACAAACGTGCGTGTAACAACATTAGCGGCGTCGTCATACGTAGATTGAGATTTATTTATTTTTTGAAAAGTCAGTAAATATCATGAAATAAAAAGAGAGGGAGGATATAGTGTAATCTACATCTTAAACAGTTTAAAATGTAATGCGTGTTCGATGCACAAATTTTCTTGTTGTAGAAAAATTATTAGAGTTTCATTCTCTTTTAAATTTTAATCTGAAACAAATAAAACTCGGAACACACTTAAAAATCTTAATTTAAAAATTCATCATCTCGAATGGGTTTCGGATTTTGGATAAATCTTTGTTCTCGCTTTCATATTTTGGACATCTCTCAGATATTACTGTAAATTTATCTCTTAATAAACTCAATAAAATATAAGAAATACAACTCACTGTTTATGAAGTTTAAAGTGTTTATGCACTGAAATTATAATACAAGAATAAATGCCTTATTCACACACACACACACACACACACACACACACATATATATATATATATATATATATATATATATATATATATATATATATATATATATATATATATATATATATAAGTAATGTCGTTTTTGGGATCGGAATTTGAAGGACAAAAAAACATCAACTGAAACTTTTTATTCTAGTATATATTTTCCATCGGAATCAGTGACACTTTGCCAACGTCCTACAAGCTTTTCAATGCCATGTTTATAAAATTCAGGCGGTTTTGAGGCAAAAAAAAAAACGTACAAAGACTGGTGTGCAGGTCATCTAAAGAAGTATACTGTTTCTCGTCAAGTTAGTTTTGCAGACTCCTGAAGAGATAATAATCTGAAGGCGCAAGGTCTGGAGAATATGGAGGATGTGGAAGTTTTTCCCACCCAAGCTCCCCAATTTCTGCGGAAGTGATCCGAGCGGTATGAGGACGTGCGTTGTCGTGGTGGAACACGATTCCTTTCCGATTAACCAAAGAAGGTCTCTTTTCCTTTAGTGCTGTGTTCAATCGATCCAGTTGTTGACAGTAGACTTGAGCGGTGATTGTTTGGTTGTGTGGTAAGGTTTCAAAGTGTATTACACCACCTTTATCCCACCAAACACTAAGCAACACCTTCCGAAGGTGAAGATTTGGTTTTGGTTGTGGTGTCGCTGGTTCTCCGGCACAAACCCACTGTCGACGGCGCTTAACATTCTGGTACAGTATCCACTTTTCATCACCAGTCACTAAGCGGTGCAAAAACGGATCTTGGAGTTCACGGGAATGAAGAGCTGTGCTAATGTTTACCCGCACCCTCAGATTGTCGACCGACAATTCATGTTGCACCCATTTTCCTAACTTAGGCACTTTCCCGAGTTGTTGCAAATGTCGATGGATGGTGGACGGGGATGAATTGAGTTTCTGGGCCAATTCTTTGACAGTTGTTGAACAGTCTTCTTCAAGTGCGGCTAACAGCAGGTCATCATCAAACTCAGCAGGGCGTCCAGAGCGTGCTGCATCTGTCAAACAGCAGTCACTATTCCTAAACTTTTGAAACCATCTTTGACATTTCCTCACATGCAGAATATCGTTGCCATAAACGTCCTGAATGTTTCGCGTTGCTTCAGTAGCACTATTCCCTTCTTTGAACTCGTAAAGCATTATATGCTTGATATGCTCTTCTGATACCGCCATGTTTATGAGTGGTTCACATAAAGCAAAACACACGTCTTCACTGGTCTAGGTCTGTAAAGTATGTAGCGAAGCACGATAGATCTCCTCTTAGATATAACCTTCGGAAAATTTATGCTTAAACTGAGTAGGACTACGTTAAACTTAATCTATCGTAAAAAACGACATTACTTATGGGATGACCTGATATATATATATATATAGGGTGCCAATAAAGTCCACTCAGTATCATAGATATAAATAAATGGTGTGTATATTATATATATATATATATACAGGGTGGGCCGTAAGTTTCCATACATAGGAAAATTTAAATTATGGTCTTCACGTGCGTCGGTATTTGGATCAGCAGTTTCCGGATGCTTGGGTTGGTCGGCGTGGTCCTGTGGAGTGGCCTCCCAGATCCCCAGATCTCACCCACCTTGATTTCTATCTTTGGGGGCACTTGAAGGCCATGGTGTATCAGGAAAAGATACGAGACATAAATCATCTAAAGGAACGTATCACCAACGCCATTACAAGCATAACGTCAACTGTGCTAATGCGTGTTCATCAACAGTGGGGAACACGTATTGAAATGTGTTTTCAAAACAATGGCAACCATGTAGAGCATATTATATAAATAAAAATGGTTGTCCATAAAAAAATGTTTATTTTTCCTATGTATGGAAACACGGCCCACCCTGTATATATATATATGCATATAACTGCAATGACCGCGCAGTATATAAATGAATAGAAACGACATAAGTGTTAAGGAACGTTTCTGCACACGAGGAGGAGAGATAACGAATAAATGAAAAATGAGGCGAACCGCCCGGGAATCGAACCCAGGGCCTTCCAATTGCCGGTTGGACGCGCTACCATTATGCTACGGACCTCGCTTAATCACAAATCGAAATTCTCCCACATAGGGCAGAAACCAATGCCCTGAGAGGGCACCCTCGCAAATTTATTCGTTATCTCTCCTCCTCGTGTGCAGAAACGTTCCTTAACACTTATGTCGTTTCTATTCATTTATATACTGCGCGGTCATTGCAGTTATATGCGCATATTCACGATTTGCGAGGGTGCCCTCTCAGGGCATTGGTTTCTGCCCTATGTGGGAGAATTTCGATTTGTGATTAAGCGAGGTCCGTAGCATAATGGTAGCGCGTCCAACCGGCAATTGGAAGGCCCTGGGTTCGATTCCCGGGCGGTTCGCCTCATTTTTCATTTATTCGTTATCTCTCCTCCTCGTGTGCAGAAACGTTCCTTAACACTTATGTCGTTTCTATTCATATATATATATATATATATATATATATATAAATAAATACTTTTACTTGCATGTAGTGTAAAAATACTTTGTATTGTAGAGGTGAATTACTGTTAAATCTGTTCGCAGAAAAGTAAGTTAAGTTGGGCAGAATTGTGCAGACCAGAGAGAATTTGAGTTCAGCTTGAATTACATCCATTGCTGAAACGTGATCGTATGACCAGGCAAAATGACTCCATCGGGAAGTAGAGAAAATTTTAGTAAAGACATTAGATACAAAAATCAATTTAAATTGATTATGTTCGCATGGATTGAGGATTCTTCGCGTAACCTTTTACCGAATTTAATGCTTAAAATTTTTACACACACACACACACACACACACACACACACACACACACACACACACATTATAAAACATATGAGAACTTAAAAGTTGCAATGATACCACTGAATTCTTTTCATTATAGAAACTTTGATGGTTGATTTGAGTCAATAGAAAACGATCAACAATGCCGGTTAAACCCATGTCTCTTATGCTTTTCATGAATCCCCTTTCCATTGATAAAGCAAGTTTAACATTGCCAAGCTCTGACCTTTAAAGAGAACTGGGTGTATACATTAATGATTAGCCTTGCTGTATATATAACTGTTTTGTAATTAACCCTATTACTTCCCACTTCATGCCATTTCTAATCCAAAAGTAGCGACACTCCAAGTGAAAATTCCAAATGTGGAAAGACTTTTTCCTGGTTTAGGAATGTCTTAAAATAAAAGAAAACTGACTTTAACCTAAATTAATTTTGGTTACCCAAACTGAACCTGACTTAACTTTTTTAACTGTAATTTAACTTAACCTAACTTTATCTAATACAACCTAACATCAACCTAATCTACATTATCTTCAACCTAAATAAGTAACCTACTTTACCTATCTCAGTCTCACCTGTCCTTAATCTGAATAACCGAAAAACCTAACCAAGGTTCCAAAGTGGGAGAGCCGTGTATGAGATGGGAAAACATTAAATGTGAATTTGTTTTTTTCAATAACTACTTCTCTCTATACACACGAAAGGCAAGAATATAATTTCATAAAAAGTAGTAAAGGGTTATCGACGCTCAGTCAAGCCACACTGAGCGTCAATAACCCTTTACTACCATTTATGAAATTACATTCTTGCCTTTCGTGCATGTAGCAGAGAAGTAGTTATTGAAACAAACAAACAACCAAAGTCACATAATCTAGTTTATTATTTTACTGTTATATTATATTATTAATAATATTAATAATTAATAATAATATTAATAATATTAATAATAATAACATTAATATTAATAATAATAATAATAATAATAACAATAATAATAATTAATTAATTTAGGATCTTATGGGGTGTTTCCGGGCAATCAGAAAACACCCCTGGGCACGCCACTGCCTAATGATTGTTAGTCTATTGGTAGCTTATATTGAAAATTTGAACAGCCATGAATTGGAAGCCTCTGGCTTAGACTATATAAACGATAGAAAAGCAAATAACTTGCCAAGTGTATAACATTTGGACTTTGGTTTGTCACCCGGACAGCACAGAGATTGGCGGCAATTCGGGGTCTTTGTTCGGAGTTTGGTCGGACCCCTCACTCGAACGCGTTATGTCCGAAAATATCATGAAACAAGAGACCACCTTCCGAAATAGAGAGACAGAATTTCTGCAGATTTTTTAGCCTTTCATAGACGGGAGAGTATTTGGCTACGGGTCAGTTAGTTATCTAGGAATTAGAGCATTGCACGGGCCGGGTTCGAGCTTTATAAAAAAATTTACGATCCAGCTGGGTCGGGTTTTCATTCTGGCCGGCTCGGCCGGACCAAAATGACATGTGCTTTGAAGTGGAAGGAGTCGGGTCTTCTTTGTTCCGCTCCATAATTTTTAGAATTTTTTCTTCACATTACCTCTGTTAATTTTAGTTTATTATGCCCACTTAATTTTAAATTTTAAATTCATTTTACGACAGCATCAGACTTAATACAGCACCATTTTAGCGCTGGATGTCCGAGAATGAATTTAAAAAAAAGGTGGCAACCCAATTTAGTCTACCTACTTTTTATATTATCTTTTCCTTTTTCATTATATAGATAGTTTATAGTTCCTCTGGGATTTTAATAGAAGAGGAATTGGTCTGTTTAAATATCAAAGGAATTTGGACTTAGTGTCTATGCACCTGTAGGCTTAAACTTGCATAAATCCGCCAAACATGATATTGAAAAGAATTATGTACGCCTATAATAAATTATTCATTAAATTTTATACCAAATTTGTTTAAATTTATTCATATTAATTAATTAATTAATTAATTAATAATTTTAGAGGCTGACGAAACTAATTTCTTAGAACAAGACAAATACAGAAGAAGAATTATCAATTCACTGAGCCCACTTTTTCCCGGTTCGTTCGTATCTTATAACGATCTGGCAAACCTTTCAATGGCAGTTAGTGTTTAAAAAAATATAAATAAAATGGAGCGTAAGGTTTTGGTAATAGTAATCCAAGATTAATTTATTAGAATTCTATTAGCTAAGGAAGTCCCGTGTTAAACTTCACGAACAGGGATTTTCATTGGTGGCATGTTTGGTTTACTCCGTTTGTTCACATCTTAAAATTCAGACTTAAATTAGGCTGTCATGTCCAAGAGCGGGTTTAAGAACTGATGTAAGCTCTGACTGAAGTTTCAGTCAATTTTTGACGAATCGGGAATGTTGGCTTAGAAATTAAACTCAAGTTTTAACCACTTTTTAACGAATCAAAAAATTACTAATTGGTAATATGGTTGTTTTTCTTTGGATATTTTATTTCTTTGGTGACAATAATAAAATTTGAAAACTAAACCCAATTGTTACTGGTTAGTAATCTTTCATACTGTTTAGGAATTTTATATTTTATGGGAATTCTTTTTCCGAAATTGTACTGAATAATAATTACAAACAAAAAATATTTTCTAAAAAGTGCCCCTGCAAAAGTGTCGCAAAAATATAGTTAGAAAAGGAATGTGAAAAGCTTTCATGGTACCCTCATAATTTGATGTAGCTCCAGTTTACCTCACAGTAAACAAATTTAGAATCACACGCTATATAAAGCGAAATTAAATTTTAAAACAAATTACAAAAACACCATTTAAAAATGAAATAAAGAAATTTTAATTGT
Source organism: Bathynomus jamesi (assembly GCA_023014485.1). NCBI lineage: Eukaryota > Metazoa > Arthropoda > Malacostraca > Isopoda > Cirolanidae > Bathynomus > Bathynomus jamesi. The sequence goes on along the minus strand of JAJOZX010000045.1, from coordinate 1,434,859 downwards.
TAATTTTTTTTGTAAAATACATTTATTTACTCCGTTTAAAAAGTATATGCACAGAAAACATAATCCGGGAACGTAGAGTAGTAGCATAGATGCAGAAATTCATTTGCGTTTAATACCCTTGATGTTATTATTTCTCAATTCAATTAAAATGTTAAATGGAATGTTTATATCCTAAACAATGACAATATTAATGATGAAATATTTAAATAGAGCTTCGTTATGTGTGGATCAAGTAAGGTCGGATGAGCCCGAATGGAACGACAAATATAAAAAAATGAGTTACTTTGAAATACTATTTCTAAACTTCAAAGACACGTTTTCGCCATTAAAAATTTACATCAATTACTTTGCAAACGAGCATACAACCATTTAAAAAGAAGCTTTAATAAATTAAGGTAATTATGTCATTCTGGGAAAATTGTATATACACACTATTTTATCTCTATCTCGATTCGTTTGGAGTTCCAATATATAGGCCTATATATATATGGGATTGAACTCAGAATGGTCCCCTGAGGTTTTTTCATGATACACACAGACCGTGCATGCAGGGCCGTTTCCTGACATAAGCAGACTAAGCGGCCGCTTAGGGCCCCGCTGCTACTAGGGGGCCCCTAGACAGGCTCCCACGTCATAGCTCAGTGGGCAACAATAGGAATATAGCTGAAGTTATTATTAATATTATTGTTGTTATTATTATTATCTTTATTATTCTTATTATTATTATTATTGTCGCATCAATTAAAGTTTTTGTATGAGACAAATGTGATAAAACGGAGACAAACGAAACGTTTTGGTCGTTATGAGTAAATAACTATTGTGTGATCTTATTTCTATATTATTTAACTTTATTCTTACTATATGCTTATACTTTCCTAAATGCTTAATTTTTCTAGTATTGTAAAACATTATTTCACTAATTTACTAATTATATTATTAAGAGATTTTGTAACACTTTAAAACCAAGGATTATTTTTGGTACGTTTTCAAGTTTATTAATTCTTTTCTCATCTTTTTCAGATAATGTGAATTTTGTTGGTTAAAACCTAAATGGTCTGATTAATTGAATGTATTTGATTAACGTTACAATTATAACAATTGTTATTATTATTATTATTATTATTATTATTATCATCATCATTATTATCATAATTATTATTATTTAGCAGATTAGTTGTGGTTAACTAGATGTGACTTCGTGCATCTTGGAAAATGAAACGACATTATCCATCAGGAGCTGAAAAATGGAAAAAAGAAGAAAATAGAGGAGGAGAAACTTTCCAGTAGCACAGGTGATATGTGCCACTTGTATATTCTTATGATTACAGTTCAGGCAACTAGGTTAGGTAGAACATCAAGCTAGGCAAGTGCTCAGGAATCGTGTAGAGTAAGCTAGTCTCTCTAATATTTATAATATTTCGAAATGTGAAATTTAATGGATCACATCACCTCAAATTCTGTTCACACAGATCAATTATCAAACAAGATAAGAAAGAGTATTTTAGCAGAAATTAACAGAATATGTAATGTTATGTTCTCAAGAGCACTACTGAAATATTTGGAAAAGCCATTCTCAGCAAAGCCTAATGACATCATGAGCCAACAGCAGGACCATCCTCTATGCAACCTCAAACACCAGTAGAAGTAGAGCCTGATGAACCAAAAACTGGCCCATCTTCTGTTCAGCTTCAAACACCACACACAGGCATTTCTACTGAGCAACAAGAACCAAGATCTGCTCCACCGCTTGATCCGTATGACTGGCCAGTTGTCCTGACAGATGCCTTGAAGACAGATCTGGTGTCTCGAGGACCATTACAAATCAGTCCAGATTTCACATTCCCTAAAAGAGAGGACGGTAGAAGCGTTCATCACCATTACATGTACAGAACATTAATTAATGGGGAAAAAATAAAGCGAAGCTGGCTGATGTACTCTAGAAGTAATGATGCTCTTTATTGCTTCTGCTGCAAGTTGTTTTCAAGGAAGTCGTACAAACTAATTACGGGTGGACTTTCAGACTGGATAAACGTTGGTTCGCTTCTGAAAGACCATGAAAATAGTTCAGAACATGCAGATAACATGGCAACATGGAAGGATCTGGAACTGCGGCTAAAAACTGGGAGGACCATTGACCAAACTGAAATGTCATTAATGGAGGTAGAGCGAAGACGCTGGCGAGATGTTCTCACACGTCTTGTAAGTATAATCCAATCACTGGCAGAGAGAAACCTTGCTTTCAGGGGGTCTTCCTCTACATTGTACAATCGAGACAATGGCAACTTCTTGAAGGAGGTTGAGCTTCTTGTCAAATTTGATCCAGTGATGAAACAACACATCAGCAGAGTCGAAAGTGTCCAATATAGTCATTCAAGTTACCTAGGAAACATCATTCAAAATGAGCTCATTGGGTCCATTAGTGGGAAGATCTTGGATGCCATTTTTGCAGAAATAAAATAAGCTAAATATTACTCACTCACTTTAGACTGCATTCCAGACATAAGCCACCAAGAACAGATGTCGATTATTATCAGAACTGTTAAAATGGGTGAAGTACCAGAAATAAAAGAATACTTCTTGGGCTTTGTTGAGGCTTCAGAAAGTACAGGCCTGGGTTTATCAGTCCTGATTCTGAAGAGACTAGATGAACTGAATATTCACTTTGATGACTGCAGAGGACAGTCATATGACAACGGAGCGAACATGAAGGGCAAGAACAAAGGTGTTCAGGCAAGTTCATTAGAGAAAAACTGTCGTGCACTCTATGTTCCATGTGGAGCTCACACTCTGAATCTTGTAGTGGCTGATGCAGCTAAAGCTTCCACAGATGCCATCAGCTTCTTTGGCAACGTACAAAAATTGTACAACCTTTTTGCAGCAGCTACACAGAGATGGACAATCCTAAAGAAGCACGTGAACATAACACTCAAGTCTTAGAGTGAAACCAGGTGGGAGAGCCGGCTTAAGAGCATTGAGGCTGTGCGATACCAGAGCCAGAACATCAGAGAGGCCCTGTTGGAAGTCAGAAACAATGCCACAGATGCCATAGCCAGGACTGAAGCACAAGCACTTGCAGAGAAGGTAGGGTCTTATCGCTTTCAGATTTGCACAGTAGTATGGTATGACATTCTTCATGCAATTAACCATGTGAGCAAACTTCTGTAGTCTCCTACAATGCAGTTTGATGTGGCAGTCAACCTCCTCACAAAAACAAAAGCCTCACTCACCAGCTACAGAAACACAGGTTTTGTTGCAGCACAAGTCGTAGCTAGGGACATATGTGAGGAAATGAATGTGGAGGCTGTGCTGAAGGAGAAGAGGCTCAGATCCACCAAAAAGCACTTTGCTTACGAAGCTCCTGACAAACCATTTACAGAAGCCTTAAAGAGGCTGGAAGTAAAATTTTTCAATGTGGTGGTGGATTGTTCCATCGGGTCAATAAATGAGAGATTCAAAACATTAGATGATGTGAGGGACATATTTGGGGTTCTCCTAAACTTCACCACAATGAACAAGGAAGACTTGTCCTGCAAGTGTGAAAAGCTCTCTAAGATACTGAGCTCTGGAGCTGACTCTGACATTGATGGAAGAGAACTGGCCCTCGAAATTAAGAACTTGCCGAATTTACCTTCACACAACATGACTGCATTGGAGCTTCTCTCCTTCATTCATCAGAAGCAACTGGAGGAACTATACCCCCAATCTCTGGGTTGCACTAAGATCATCAATGGGGCAGGATCGCCTCAGTGGCCTTGGCATCATAAGCATCAACCAGGACGTTGGCAGGGAGATTTCATATGATGATGTTATTGATGATTTCGCCCAGAAAAAATCTAGGAGGCAAAAATTTTGAAGATACAAACTGTTCTGTATAAGTGTAAGCTATTACACGAGTGTATCGTAGAGTTAGTAATTGTTTGATAGTTGATAATTGCAATATTTTTTTTGTACATAGTTCTGTCATTTATTCTAAATAATGTATAAGCTAATTTTCAGGAATTTCATGAGAAGTATTTTTTCTGTTTGTCTTCTGAAAGTACATATTTGTTGTTTTGGTCATTAATGTTTCATTAGAATTGTTTGATAATTGTTTTTTATTAACACAGCCATTTTTTGTATGTGTGTGCTGAGGTGATGTAGTAAGGCGTGAGTTAGTAGATGGAGGGGTGGGGCCTCAAATGGGTATAGTACTTAGGGCCCCCTAATGGCTAGAAACGGCCCTGCGTGCATGGAAGAAGGAACTCTTCTGGGAAAATTAAATCCACTATAGTCCGAATAAGCAAAGGTAAATGACAAAAACTATAGTTTTTTGTTTTTCATGATGTTAGCCCGACGTGGGCAACGGGTCACTCGCAAAGAGGCCCCAAAAATATAGCTTCCCTCAACATTACTTATTCAGACTACAGTATAGTGGATTTAATTTTCCAAGAAGAGTTCCTTGTTCCATGCACGTTCTGTGTGTATCATGAAAAAACCTCAGGGGACCATTCTGAGTTCAATCCCATCATGAAACGGACACGTTATGTGCCTTAAAAAGTGGACGCTCAATTTTACCAGGTGAGGTTTAAGTTTTAGTTTTTGGCCAAAAATACAATTGTTACCCCATTTTCTTTGATGTATTCAATCCGACGCAAATGCAACGAGTCCTTTGCTTATATTGTGGTTCTGGATATAATAGACTAGGGGTAGCTGTATCCCCTAGATCCTGTCCCAAAGCTAGATCCTATCTGCTTTGCAGATAGCTGGTGAGGGAAGCTATATTTTTGGGGCCTCTTTGCGAGTGACCCGTTGCCCACGTCGGGCTAACATAATGAAAAAGAAAAAACTATAGTGTTTGTCATTTACCATTACTTATTCGGATTATAGTGTATTTAATTTTCCCAGAAGAGTTCCTTGTTCCATGCACGGTCTGTGTGTATCATATATATATATATATATATATATATATATATATATATATATATATATATATATATATATATTATATATATATATATATATATAATACTGTATATATATATATATATATGTTAAACACAGACCGTGCATGGAACAAGGAACTCTTCTGGAAAATTACATCCACTATAGTTCGAATAAGTAATGATAAATGTTACTCGCAAAGAGGCCCCAAAATATAGCTTCCCTCACCAACTATTTGCAAAACAGTTAGGATCCAGCTTTGGGACAGGATCCTATCTGCTTTGCAGATAGCTGGTGAGGGAAGCTATATTTTGGGGCCTCTTTGCGAGTAACCCGGTGCCCACGTTGGGCTTTCCATCATGAAAAAGAAAAACCTATAGTATTTGTCATTTATCATTACTTATTCGAACTATAGTGGATGTAACTTCCCAGAAGAGTTCCTTGTTCCATGCACGGTCTGTGTTTAACATATAAGTTTCTCAGGGGACCATTCTGAGTTTGTATATATATATATATATATATATATATATATATATATATATATATATATATACACTCTATGTTCCCGGCTGTTCATTTAGGGGGGAATATTTATTAATAAAACCCTAATATACATTTATACATTTAATTAATATTAATAATTAAATAATAATATAATATGTGTATATACTTAAGTTATAAGACACTCTCCGAGGCTAGGTGTGAATTGAGGGCTAAATCTTGGTCTGAAGGGGAAACACTATCGTCTCTAGACAGTGGTCGCTTCTCATCACTGGTGGAGAATTGAATTGTGTCAGGCTAGGTGGTTGAGGCAGGCGGAGTGCGACAGGGTTAGAGGAGGTCTGGCAACGGTGCAACAAGTGAGGAAGGAGGAAGGGAGGAGGAGACGGAGGCGGTGTTGGGTGAGACGTTCACAGATTTTTTGAGGAACGAAGAAATAACGTAGGTTGAAGGCGAAGGTGTAGATTTTGTGGACCTTTTGAAATAAGAGGTAATGAATGCCTGCTGATTTTACATCCTTATCTTCTATTCAGGGAGGTCGGTGTTGATTCTGAGGCCCCCTATGAAAGAAATAAGTAGTCTGTGTGATCCTCTCTTTGTGCACGTCAGTCCTTCTAAAAGTTTTTACTGTGTCTAACTGACCACAGATAATCAGGAACATCCGCGAATATCAAAATAATGGTTATAACCTTTTTTACCGTGAATAATCGATCCGCGAATAATAAAAACACGGATATTCAAGCGCTTACTGTTATAATATATATATATATATATATATATCAGGGGCGACGCCAGACTTTACACATAGGTCAGGCACAAGCATTATGGGCTTGATATGACTTCGATAGAATTCATATTAATGAATATGCAAATTTTGTTTTTTAAATAATTTTGCTTTTGTTTTGAAAAATTACTTAGAGCCTACTAAATCAATAAATTGTTTGTCGTAACCATGAAGTTTGCATGAAAAAATCTTTTATAAAATAAGTGCAGAAATTTTAGTTTTAAGGTTTCGTTGTGTACATCTCTGAAAGCAAGGTGGTTTGGCTTATAAATATTCATGAACGAATAAATCAGAAATGTTTCAGACTGTTTAACGTTTGTTCTATCTTAATTCGGATTCTCAGGGAAGGGATAAAGCCGAACCACGTGGGGACAGAGGTTTATCATCCAGACCCGACCCCAACGGGAAGGGCAATCCAACGGATTTGGGTGTATATGTAAATGGTTGGGTTCCTCTTTCGCTGGGTCGAAAATATTTGGATTCGTTTCGCGGGATGGTGCGACTTTTGTAAGGCAGATTCGAAGACGCTTGCTAAAATTGAACCATAAAATTGGGACTTCGAATCTGTTAACTATATTTAAATGTATTTTTGGGAAGAAGGAGGGGTTTATACTCGGAAGTCAGATCCAGCTCCAATCAGGGGGCCCAGGATCCTGGGAAACGTAGTAAAGACGCCTTCTTTCCCTTCTGGCGGACGGCTTTGGGAGAAACAAATGGTTTGATAGGCTTTCAGAACATTGGATGGCGGGGTCCTTCAAAATTGTAAAGTAAATTCGAAAATTGTTAAGTCAGTTGTAGTCGTTCCTCCGAAAGTTAACAGTGGCTCAAGTAATTCTTTAGACTTGTGGTAAAATAGAAATTTCTAAATTGAAGTAAAATTGTCACGATTGTACTTAAAGTTTGAATCGCCTTCGTTTACGCGAACTTTTGTATAAGAACTTAGTGTTAGCGACTGTAAAAGAGAATTTAGTCAGAATACCTTAATTTAGGTTAGCCAGCAGACCAAGAGTTTTGTGAATTTTCAATGAACGTAATTGGGTTCAAGTTGAAGGTTAAAACTGTAAGTTTGCGACCTATTGTGCATGACCGTCAATAATTTTGGGAAGGAATCTAAAATTATTTGGGACTCTCTTGGTTTTTGATTCGTTTTGTTCTGGAATTAAATCTGCGGGACTCGCGCAGAACTGTTGAGAATAACTTCTAAATTTTGTAAGTAATTCATTCTTTCCAATTCCTTTGTCGATTTTGATAATTTCATTTAGTGCTAAGTTTTATTGTTACCTGGAAAATAAAAAGCCCCTCTGTATAAATGATTTTGTAGACTAAAAGACTTGTGAAACTTTTCGTTAAATTAATAACTGGATTTTATTGTAAGCAAAATTGATAATCATCCATCAGCCTATTACTTTGAATTTATGTACTAATTTGAGTGAAATTGAATAAGCTTTATAAGAGGGAGCGTGTCGTTTCTCTGCCACCTTGCAATAGGCCTCTCTTGTAAGCTGAGGGTAACTTAACATTTAAAGTTTGAAATCTAAAGTAGGCTTTCAGTAAGCCGAAGGAACTTACGCCTATCAATTTAAAGGGCCATCCGTCTGGATAGGTCGAGTCATTCTGAACGTAAAGCACACGAGCGTAAGAAATAATTTGAAATAGAATTAAAGGGTAGCGCCCAACCTAAAGGGTGTCAGTGAAGTGAATTAACATAATTAAAAGGGTGTCCAGCACCATAAATAAATAAACGGGTTGGGCACTAAATAAATGGTGTCAGAAGTTGCAAAAGAAATAAAAGTGCGCAGTACCTAAGAAAAAGAAAGGTGCGCACATGTTTAATAATTATAATAACTTACTTTTATTTTATTATGTCCTTAGAGAATGTCTTCATCATATTTAATCTACCATGAGTCATTTATACATAAACTCCAACCTCCTCGGTTTCAATGCAAATTCTTCGATGACCTTGTCATGTAGAATCTTTTGCCTCTCCAGGGAAACCACAATTTCTTTCTCTATTGCAATTCTTGCTAAACATACTAGTCTTTCCTGACCAGTTCTGTTCCTTAGATACGTCTTAATTCGATTTAACGCTGAAAAACTTCTCTCTGTGGATGCACTGCTCACTGGTATAGTTAAAATCAATTTAAACAGTTTTGCAGATTTGCTAAAAGCTTTTTTCTAAATCTAAGTCAATGCATAATTTTAGCAGTTCTTTGACATTTTTGCAGGCAGTAAAATCAGGATCTCTATAAATGTACTTCAATGTAAATGGGTATCTAAGGTTGAGTAAAAAAAGAAAAAAACTCACACACACACACACACACAAAAAGCACAAAAGAAAAAAATTCAAATGCATTGAAACGAATACGACACGGTCCATGAGGTAACTGACAATGAGGAAAGCCGTGCGCAATTCATAGTTGCCACATATATCTATTTTCACTCAAACAGCTTTCTGAGGATGAGATTTGGCATCCAGCGTAATGTTAGGCACTTAGAAATATGCCTGACTTGTAGACTGAAAAACTCGCTTTTCTCTTCTTTGAAAAAATAGATTGACAAAATTATATATTTATCTGATTGTTTTGACAGATGCTATACTAATGTTTATTTTAAATTACATTAAATTTCGTAAAAGTTTCATTTTTTCATAAGTGTGATGCAAGGCATCGGAAATGATGCCTGACCTGGCTTTGTGGCTTAATACGCTCGGTCGCTCAGGCGTCATAAAACAAGTCTGACTTTGCCCAAAGAAGCGGCGCATGGAGAGAAGGAAAAAATGCGGCATTCTAAAATTTATATTGCTCTAATAGAGTGACCGTAATAAATAGATCTTTGAAATACACAAATTTAAATTTTACATGATGACGTGGAAATTAAATTTATTTTTCTTTTAAAGTTAGGTCAGGCTGAGCCTGACTTGCCTGACCCCCGCCGTCGCCTCTGATATATATATATATATATATTTTTTTTATTTTTTTTTTTGCGTAAGTAAATTCGTCGAAAACAATTTATGCTTCATACATTACGTTATAAACGGTTACTCCCTACTTCTTGCAGTCTGAAAATGGAAATCCTCCAGTTTAACCTAAAGTAACCTTTCTCTGAACCTAACTTAACCTAACGTAACCTATTCTAATGCAATCCATAATCGAAGTTGGAAAAGGGAGGCTATAAATGGGAACAGCGAACATTGAAAAAATATAATTTAAAATTTATTTAGGTATTTCGAACCCTTTGCTTCTCTCTGTAATAATGATTGGGGCTATTTAACCTCCTTCAACATCCATAAAGGTCACATAATGGAGAGGACCTGCAACTTTTCGTGGGATACGAACCACAATCCCACCGACAAAGGCCCAGAGAAGCATTTTAATCGCTGAACGTTTATTATGAAAGATTGAATGCAATAAATTAAGAAACTGATGCGTAACTCCATTTATATATAATGTATATAATACATTTGCATTTGTAGTGTGTCATTATATTATACTTTACGTAGTTTCTTTCTCACTTCCTAAATCTATTTGCATAAGCACCAAAGGAAATGTTGAACATCGCTTCAAGGGAAACTATCCAAACTTATTTCTCAACTTTTCTTATAAGTATTTTGCATGCCTAAATGGATTTAGTTTGAGGTAATTTATGTAAACTGTAGGCAATCTAGGTTTTACCATATACACACACACACACACATATATATATATATATATATATATATATATATATATATATATACATACAGGGTGAGTCAAAAGTTCCATACATAGGCAAAATGGTCACTTTATTATGCAATCACTTGTAAGTCACAAAATATGCTCTTCATCGGTGGCTCTTCGTGGACGGCCACTTCTCGGTTGGTCTGCAACACTTCCAGTCTTCTTGAACTTCTCAATGAGTTTGGCAACGGTGTCGTGTGTGATGTGCGTGCCGGGGGCGTGTCTCCTGTTAAAATCCTCGGCAACCTTGCGACAGCTTCCTGATCCTGCCAGAAGAATGATCTCTATACGCTCTTCTTGGGACAAATTCATCTCAGCACATCACCTGCAAAAGAATAAAAAATAAATAATCATTTATTTATCAGGACCATTTTGCCTATGTATAGACTTTTGACTCACCCTCTATATATATATATATATATATATATATATATATATATATATATATAATATAATATATGTGTGTGTGTGTGTGTGTGTGTGTGTGTGTGTGTTAGCCACCATACACTAACCTTGGAAAGCTGTGCGTGCTGCCACCTCTAATTGAAATTCGGATGGTACTGTAGGCGTCCAATATTATTGCATGCATAAAGAGGAAAGCTTTTAAAGCAAAAAGGAAATGTGGTGTACGACACTATTAATGATCGAATTTAAAACGTTTAGCACATAAATAAGAAGGCGGCGGAAGGCCGCTAAATGGAATGAGCCCGAACTGTATATTCAGTAAAACACGGTCCTAAAATATATGAAAGTACTTAATATTACCGTAGAGTGTTTGTTTATGAACGATCTAATTTATTGTCATGTGCTTTTAAGTTAGTCTTCAACCTTGATGAGTTAATTACACTGGTCAACACTCATTTTATTGCCAATCATATTAGAGTGATTTTGGGGTAACTTTGTGGTGCTGATTCCGAATATGACATCGGTTTTGCTAGATTGGCTCTAATTTATGAGATAATTGGTACCCCATTGAAACACGTAAAAATGCAAAAAATTTAATGTTCAGGCGGAGCCTACTTACAAATCGCATTGAAATTGTCTCAAATCATACAAAAGTAAACACATGAAATACATAATGGCATTTTATTCGGTATAATAACAGATAAACACAGTAAGCTGATTCGCATAATTACAATTAATGTATAGTAAATCTCTGTTTGTACGATTCTCTTTTATGTGGGTTATCAGGACAATCACGTTGGAGGTTCCAGCAATAGTCTGCCATCATGTGTCTGTCCCATCTGCCTTGATACCTTTCCTCCATCACCTTGATATCTTGATGAAACCTCTCCCCCTGTTCCTCGCTAAAATCACCAAGATTATCCGGAAATCTGTGTAAGTGGCTATGGAGAAAGTGTACCTTTATGCTCATATTAGTACCCAACTTTTCAAAGTTTGTGAGCATGTTTTGCACCAGTTCTTCATAATTGTCTGCTTTGTGGTTACCCAAGAAGTTCTTGACAACCGAGACATAACTGCACCAGGCAGAAGCTTCAACACCATTCATAAATTTTGTGAAATTAGAATCCTTGATAAGTGTACGGATTTGAGGGCCATCAAAGATTCCAGCTTTTAGTTTTTCCATACTTAGTCCAAGGAACGATCTACAAATGTATTTGAAGCAATCGCCATCTTTGTCCAAGGCCTTAACAAATTGTTTCATTAGTCCCAGCTTGATATGAAGTGGTGGGAGGAGGATTTTTTCCCTGTCAACCAAAGGCTCGTTAATGATGTTCGCTGCACCTACAGTCATGTTTTCTCTTGAAGGCCATGTCACTTTTTTCCAATGATCTTGCCTTGCCCTACTATCCCATAAACAGATGAAACAAGGGTACTTCGTATATCCACTTTGCTGCCCAAGCAAGAAGTTTACCATCTTTAGATCAACACAAATAGGCATCTGGTGCTCATGATAGCAGAGTTTCTGCAGGACCATTTTGATATTTTCATATTCTTTTGTTGAGAGCAATTGGAAGAGATGCATATCGGTTACCATTGTGCAATAAAACACATTTCAAGCTTCTACTGGAGCTGTCTATAAAAAGCCGCCTATCTCCTGGTCGATATTCCAGTCCCATTTGAAGAACAAGTCCAGGGATGTTATTGCAGTATACAAGTTCTTCATCTTGGCTGAAGTAAGGAAGAAGTCCCGCCTCTCTTGTCCGATAACCTGTTATTTTAGCTTCTGGCTGTAGACAGTTCTTTTCTTTTAGTCTGGATGCTAAAAGTTCAGATGCTTGCTTTGACAGACTGAGGTCCCGGTCCAGATCATTGAGTTCGTCTTGGGAGAACTGCTGAGGTGTTGAAATGCTTCCTTCATAGTCACTTCCACTACTACCACCTAAGTCCTGAATTTCTTCAAATTCTGACAACGGAAGGTCGGGCAGTGTGGTAAACACTGGTATGGAAACGTCTTCGCTGTGTGACACAGGTCGCCTTGCTGATTCCAAATTGGGATAATCCCACGAGTTTCTTGTATCGATTGAAACCTTTCACATTAACCACACAGAAATAACAATCGTCGTGGTGTTTTTTCGGCTCTCGCCACACCATAGGCACACCGAAGTTTAAACTTTTCCTTTCTCGATTTTTCCACTGTCGTAAGCATTCTACACAGGTTTTGCAAACCTTATGGGGAGCCCATGACTTGTCTTCGTCTCCAAGCGCCACGCCAAAATACGCAAGATAAACTTGCTTTACAAAGTCTGTGATGTTTTTTCTTTGTTTTTGCAGAGTGTATTCGCCGCAAATGCAGCAGAATACATTAGGATTGTTTAAGCAGCCTCTTCGTGAAGAACTCAAATTTCTCTAAAAAAAGAAAACAATAAAATTATAAGTTCATTTCATATTGACTTATGTGCACTAAGTACATGTATACAAATACATTACACGGACGAGAAACACGAAAAACACAACAGACAACACGTACCACTCCACTGCCAACTGACTACTGGTTGGGTGGCCGATGACTTATATACGGAGGGGGAATATTCTAGAATGATCGCGGAGTAAACACTAAGAATATTCGCGTGTCTCACCATCTAGAATGTTCCGGTAGTTTCCCATATGCACGCGTTATGGTTACGTTTCCTATTAATTGAGGGTATTCATTATCTCAAGAACTAGAGCCAAATCGGAAAAACTACTTTCATTTTGGAATTCAACAACCCCAAAATACCCTAAATTCGTACGAATTTCCTTGGCAACGAAACAAAAATATTTTTTTTGTTGAGCTGTGTTATCGGGGCTACCAAACTGCTCTCCCCCATTACCCCCACCCCTCTCCCCCACTACCCTGCCCCTCTCCCCCATTTACCCCCACCCTTCCCCCAGGAGGGAAGGGGCCTGGCACCTTGCAACAATTGATCAACATTGCAATTGCATATATGCACTCGAACATTTTGCGGTCATACTACTAATTCGGAAGAGTGTGTAATTATACAGTGCTCTTCAACCTGGGTATCGTTTTCGAAGTACTTACATTCACTTGTAATAGACATTAAATAGCTCGTGCTCGGCCGTGGAGTGACCTAGGACCGGGAAACTTGACAGAGCACATCGGAAGCTCATGGGCTATCAGTTGGTGGTGGTTGCAGAATTTTCCGATGTGCCGTTTAGTCTGTGCACGGTTCCGAAGAAAGCGGACAGACACACAGACACATTTTAGCTCAATAGTATATAGGATTAGTCTGGCTTTAGCGCTATGCCTGTGTCTTAAAAAGAAACGGTGTTACCCACTGAGCTACGGGCGCTGTCTGTTTCATTTATAGTTAGGGGAACTGAAAGTAAAAAGGCGTTTTATATATATATATACACACATATATATATATATATATATATATATATTATATATATAGTAGACCCGGCTAATATGCCCTCCTTTCCATAGTGACCACCCAACTAAAGTGACTACTTTTCTGTGCTCCCGGATAGCCTAAAAGATCTATTTACAATGTAAACTTTCTCAGCATAGTGAACGCCTGCATATTGTGGAAAGTGACCGGTTTTACCGGGCTTAAAATAATTTTTGTTCAGAATTTAATCTGTTAAAGTGACTGTACAATTTTAATAAAACACAATGGTCTTACAACTTACTCTTGCCAGGATTCGTACCTATAATTTCTGGAATATTGTTTCCACAGTTAAATAAATAGAAAGTTAAACGAGTGTTTCAATACAAAAATGCATTTTTTTTTAAATTAGCGGAATACTACTTTTTAGAGCTCACTCGCGCGTGGTTAATAAAAAGTGTCAGTTTCGGAGAAATATGAATGTTTTCTAAAGTGATCACCTGCCCAAAGAGACCACTTTTGTCCGGTCCCCATAGTGGTCACTTTAAGCAGGTGATCACTTTAAAAAAATAATCACGTGTCTCCCAAGAAAGTTAAAGTGGTCGACATTTTTTATCACGTGCTTAAGCTCTTAAAAAGTATTACTCCACTAGTTTTCAATGCAGTTCCCTGCATTAGTTCCCTCCACCCTCTCCGAGATGTGGAGCAACGCAGTCCTCTTTCTCCCCCACCCTCACTCACTCACTCTCCTCCTGCCCCTCTCCCTCTCGTTATCCCTCCCTCTCGTACTCCCCCTCTCCTTTCGCTATCTCCACCTCCCCTCTCTCTCTCTCTCTTCCTGCCTCCTTGTTATTTTCTTTCGATTTACCTTCATTCTTATTTTCCTTTTTCCTTCCCCTCATACTAATAAATGACCCTTCTCTTTCCTCCTCCCTGCTCCGCGATTATTAAATCCTCCCATATCTCTCATTCGTCCCACCCTATCAACTACTACTGTCATTTGTGTTTTTGCTTCTTTCCTGTTTACCTTCCCGTCCTAATCTATTCTCCTTTACATAATAACTGACTCACTCATCCACTCACGCATTTAATTTTTAATAAAACTTCCTCTATAAATACTAAAAAATATATTAACAGCTTCCAAAAATGTCCGTGTATATCATAATCTTGTTTCTCTTTTAAATAATACACCAAAAACGCCGATATTAAGAGATCAAACCGTCTACATAGAATCGCACAATACCTGAAATTAATCATCATAATGTAGAGGAATAGAACACTTATTTGTAAGTGTTAATATCGAATCACGATATGGCAAAAGGTATTGCATCACGAATGATCCCAAAATTCGAAGGACACTAATTCGGCGTGTCAGATTACGATTCGAATAGCATTTAATTTTAAATTGTGATTTGAACCCAGCGACGAAATATATTAAATAATGTATATTAATATATATATAAAATTAATAATTCTAACATTCATTTTTGCATATAAAGTCCAAACTCATGTGACTCTAACTGTATACAAAATGCAAGTTTGGAAAAAAATTTAATTTTCTTTTTATTTTATTTTTACTAAGTAATTGATGAATTAGTTCTTTTTTAAATTACCTAATCATTTTCTAAATTAAGTTTAATCATGTAATATTGTTAAATTCATTTTTTTATACATTCTCTCTTAGTTGTAAAAGATGAAGTCTTAACTTGCCAAAACTCTAAATTAACAATTAATTTTAAGTTTAAGCATTTAATTTTGGCTTATGTGTATGTTTAATTTTAATCCATAATAAAATGCATATTTCAATTTCCAATTTTAGTTAACTCGTCAAATCACGATAACATCAGATCTGTCAATATGTTGTTTGAAAGAAAAATATGGCTTCATCTTCAAATATCTTGCTTATCTGCCAGTATGCTGTTACAGTCAAAATTTACCTTTATCTTCAAATATTTTGCAAAAAAAAACATTCAGCCTATTGAGAATAAAAACCAAAACAGGTCAACATTAAATAATAATGATATCACCAAATTATTACTATATAAACTCTTGTAATTTTTCAAATTATCATTCCGAGCTGACCTGTAATATTTTAGAAGCAGTAAAATTCAGTCAGAGGATATTTTTGTCTTCTCCTTTGAGCCCTGCTTTCTCCAGAGAACTTACTTAGTTTTAATATAGAATAAATAATTTCCCGATACGTTACAAGAAGAATCGGAGAACCATCAGATAAATTAGTAAGTTTTCACAGAATCCTACGATCTACTACAAGAAGAAATCGGAATGTAGTATAAAAGAAACTACTGCGATTCCCTACACGGTACCAACTAGCGATTCCCTACACGGTACCAACTACCCCAGAGTGAGAAAATCCGTTGCTGCTACCTAACCAGAACCCCCGTCAACCTCGAACTACCGAAGGCCATAGACGAAGGGTTAACATATATATTACATGATAACTGCCCTGTTCATTCTGCCAGGATCATCAGACGGTGGTTTCAGGAACAACGAGATGTTGAGCTGCTGAACTGGCCCACCAAGGGGTGTGACCTAAACCCCATTAAAAATGTGTGGGCAAATGTGGTTAACCCTTTAAACCCTGAATTTTTTCTATGGTTAAGTTATGAATGCGTGTATTTGAAACGTTATCAATTTGTACCTTTAGTCCTTAAAGCAGGGGTCCCCAACCTTTTTGTGCCAAAGAGCACATTCAAGACTACCGGTAGTGCGGCGGGCACCATTTACTTTTTCAAGGCAAATTTATAGTTGGACTTGATAATGAACATAATACACAAAAAAAACATTTAATTCCTTATAAAATAATGAACATAATACACAAAAAAAACATTTAATTCCTATGTAAAATAATGAACATAATACACAAAAAATATTTAATGCGAAACAAGTTTAACTAATTATTTATTTATATTCTTATGTAAAAATCTGTTTTAGCAATCTCAAAGTCAATGTGATTTTTGGCACTGAATTTCATTGGCTAATGCCTCATAATTAGGAGAGTAGGATGATATTCCTAGCTGATAGCTGCTATGTCAGCAGCTACGACAACGCTGCGCGGTACGATGCGCAGTACGATGAACAAGGATGTGCTAACTAAGAATCTTAGAAAAATTATCAAAACGATAACTTAATTTATTTATAAAGAAATAATTATTTTCAAATAAATCAGCATCTGTTTCAATAATTAACTAAAATTTAATAAGATGTTAAGTATGTTACATATTTTGGAGCTATTGAAGAATAGAGACCCCAGCCTTCTTTAGTTAGCTTTATAAGGCTAACTAACAAAAATATCATGACCTAACCTAACCAATCGTCAAGAGCGTACAGTTAACCTAACGATTGGTTAGGTCGTGATATTTTCGTTAGTTAGCCTTATAAGCCTAACTAAAGAAGGCTGGGGTCCCTATTCTTCAATAGCTCACATATTTTAAATATTTATTAATTAAATATTTAAAATATGTAATATACTTAACATTTTATTAAAAATTTAACTAAAAACTTATCAATCGTAGTCAGTCAGTAGCGAGCACAAGCAAAAGGGTCGGCGGGCACCATGGTGCTCGCGGGCACAGGGTTGGGGACCCCTGCCTTAAAGGGTTAATGCTTGGGAGCCTGGGCAGGAACGGACATCTCGGCACCTGTTGGAACACATCATGGTAGAGGGGGAACTTTTCCGCACGAACCCACAAGTCATCTACAATCACGTGGCATCTGCTCCAAATAGGCTACCAGTGGTCGTTAATAATAATGGAGGATGGATCAAGTATTGAGTAATTGTGTATATTAATGTTATGGTTGTGATGTAGTAAATATATATTCATTTACTCGAACAATTGTCACTTCCTTATAATTTGAACATTATGTTTTGTATGTTCTTAAGAAAATCCCTAAATTTATTTGATTCATGTTATTTTTGTAATAAAAAATTGAACTATGTTATCATTATCTCTTCATGGATAAACCTTTTCCTGGATAATCATTTGATGATGGTATCCGGAAAAATCATCGCCCACAATTCACCGTCCACAATTCATCGCCCACAAATCATCGCTCAGGATAATTCAACGCCCACAATTCACCGTCCACAATTCATCGCCCACAAATCGTCGCTCAGGATAATTTATTGTCTACGTATTATCGGGACTACCAAACTGTTTATGCATTTTTGCTCTCGTCATTTTCGTTTAAACTAACGAAAATATCACAACTTAACCTAACCAATCATCAAGGGCGTGCAGTTGACCTAACTGGGCATTCAATTAACCTAGAAGGTTATTTCACCTAAATATCTTCTGATCTTTTCGTATTAGGCACTCACTATCACACTTCGGGCAAGTTAAGGATGAGAGAATAATGCCGAAATTGATAAAAACATCCAATGCTTTGTCTTCATCTAGTATTATTGGGACTACCTACGAAAAACACATTTTCTGTTTTAAGCGGAAAAACGAATAATAAAACGGAAAATGCCCGGTTAGGTCAACTGAATGCCCGGTTAGTTGTATCTAGTATGCCTGGTTAGGTCAACTGAACGCCCTTGATGATCAACGGAAAATGCCCGGTTAGTTATATCTAGTATGCCCGGTTAGGTCAACTGAACGCCCTTGATGATTGGTTAGGTTAAGTTGCATCTAGTATTATCGGGATTACCTAAGAAAAACACATTTTCCGTTTTAAGCGGAAAAACAAAATAAAACGGAAAATGCCCGGTCAGGTCAACTGAACGCCCTTGATGATTGGTTAGGTTAAGTCGTGATATTTTCGTTAGTTTAAACGAAAATGACGAGCAAAAATACATAAAAAACAGTATATATAAAATGTACAGGGTGGGCCGTAAGTTTCCATACATAGGAAAAATTAAACGTTTGTTTTTATGTTTCAGATACCCTAAGAATATGCGTTTGACGTAAGATCTTGTTTACTGATGAAGCAAATTTTTACGTCAATGGAGAGGTTAATCGGCAAAACATACGTTATTGGAGTAATGCTAACCCTAACTGGCTGAGTCCGACGAAGATGCAAGGTGCCGGTAAAGTGATGGTGTGGGCCGGGATATGGGGTGACAGAATTATTGGACCAATTTTTGTCAGTGGAAATCTTAATGCCGAAAGGTATCTTAACATGTTGCAAGAAGAGATTTTCCCATCCCTGCTAAACGAAGAAGGTAACTTCCCAGTTTACTTCCAGCAAGATGGAGCTCCACCTCATTATGGTCTTCACGTGCGTCGGTATTTGGATCAGCAGTTTCCGGATGCTTGGATTGGTCGGCGTGGTCCTGTGGAGTGGCCTCCCAGATCCCCAGATCTCACCCCCCTTGATTTCTATCTTTGGGGGCACTTGAAGGCCATGGTGTATCAGGAAAAGATACGAGACATAAATCATCTAAAGGAACGTATCACCAACGCCATTACAAGCATAACGTCAACTGTGCTAATGCGTGTTCATCAACAGTGGGGAACACGTATTGAAATGTGTTTTCAAAACAATGGCAACCATGTAGAGCATATTATATAAATAAAAATGGTTGTCCATAAAAAAATGTTTATTTTTCCTATGTATGGAAACTTACGGCCCACCCTGTATATATGTAAGTATGTTCGGTGAATTTTATGGGCGATGAATTGTGTTGCTGTGAAATGTATGAGCGGTGAATTGTGGGCAGTGAATTGTGGGCGGTGAATTGTGGGTAATTAACTTTCCTAGACCCGTTGATGATGCATGGACTTCAAACAAAAATGTTATTGCCTGGATGAAAAGTCGATACTACAACTTATCTTACACGTTAGCTATAACATGGTTACATCAAAATCCTATGATTGAAAGGGAAAGTATTTCACATTTGTAAAATAACGTAACTACTGTATTTCCTAAATTTAGGAATAATGTATCATTAAAATGCATAGTCTTCCTAGCATTACCATCAAAACTACATTGAACAATATATATTTATTCTGTCATTGGTTTTCAAAACAAAAAAATGTATTACTATGACAACACCTGAGAGGGGGAGGAGGAGAGGGAGGGAGTGAGGGTGTGGGACTGGAGTTTAAGAGGGACTGGACTGTCTTGCTCCACATCTCGGAGAGGGTGAAGTGGAACTATTGCAGGGGACTGTACATACATACGTATATACATACTTACTTACAGTATATATGATGGTAAGGGAAGGTATTCGAAAGGAACTAAAAAACGAACGTAATTAAATAGACTAAGGAAAGATAAGGAAAAAATGCGCATTATAAGTATATCGTTATCTTACTATCAATATTCATTCTGTTGGTTTTTATTTAACATCACAATGAATTCAATTCAGTATAAAAGAGTAACGTAAAAATTGAAAAATATCTCAGTGGAATGCTCGAAACCACAAATGGAATCAGACGAAAATGTAGTTAAATTGGAAGGAAGTCCAACTCTGTTCAAGTTGAAGAAAGTGAAATGACATAAATCGATTGAAATTAAATTCAAATCCAACTTTATTTCACCTCAACTTTTGGTCTTCCAATTGAAATTCAGAATTCAGACGAATTATATATATACAGTATATATATATATATATATATATATATATAATGGAGAGAGAGAGAGAGAGAGAGAGAGAGAGAGAGAGAAGTAAATAAACACGTCTGGTTTTTTTTTCCATAAATTTTGACTTAATAATGAAAATCAATAAATGTATTAAATCAATATATTTAGAATCGCGTTGCTTTCCCCTTTCCATTATCATTATGCAAAGCTGACACACGTTCTGGCATTCCATTGATGAGCTTTGATATTTGTTCTTGAGGACAATCATAGTGGTGTCTACTCTTGTCAACCTTCTGTGTGTGTATATATATATATGTGTATATATATATAGTGAAGAGTTTAGTTCCAAAACGCGATAAACACCAAATCAGCAACTTTCGAGTTATCGTTACCAAATGGTGGTTGATATAATGTATTGTCACATAATGTATCGATTTTTTAGCAAAGTTCGATTTCTCGCATTACTTTAGCTACTGAGTTTTTCAATTTTTAAAAAAACTCCGTCTATATGACGCGTTCGGTGGAGAAGGGGCGAACGCCACAAAATTCGAAAAATGAGTTTTTTGTCGTATAATTATCCTTTAAAACCTTTGCTTCACCTATGCAAAAAATTAGATGTTAGTCTGCACTCTTTCACGGTAAAATTTAGGTTTTAATGTATCTCAGAGAAATTCACTCCGCATCATTGCTTCACATTGAACACATCTATCTACTTTCTGGTCACTCGACAATGCCCTGTGATGCTCAATTTGGCCAAATTGAACAAAATATAAAAAATAATTACAGCAATATTATTTACACCAAAAAAGATTATGTTACGGCCATAACTACAGCCGTTTCGCAGCGCTTTCTAGTTGTAGAAATGAAAAGGGGCTGATTTTCTCGATTTTGACGTCCTAAAAACGTGCATTGTCATTAGGAAATCAACAACTACCAAATTTACAGATGCAAGAAAGTTAATATTTGACTTTCAACACAAAGAAGGCTACGTAATATCTACTACATACCGCACAACCCCAGATAATAGCCATCCCGTCAGACTGCGGAAAGGGAAAAAATCCTACAGTGTCAGTTTATTCAATCTAGCCCAGCAGACACTGCAACCAAAGTATTCCCAATTGCTGCCAATAACTAAGGAAAAAATAAAAGATCTCAAAGAATTATCAGACCTAATGCCTGTAACTGCAGTGAACTATTATACAAAATTGTTAAAGGAACTGGAAGAAACCGAAACAGTTGAAGCAGGTAATACAACATTCGACGAAGAGGACCAAATAATGGATTACACCAGTTAACATCAGAAGCTATCAATAAATAATATTGTAAAATTTCTTGGCGTTTTATTATATCGACATATTACACAACAATATTTTACTCAAATATGTGTTCAAATTCATACAACATTTCAATAAACCGGAAAAATACAAAGGTTTAAAGTTTACAAACTTTAACTGCATTTTGTGGCATAATTCGAAAATGTTGCGTTCGCCCCTTCTCCACCGAACGCGTCATATACAATATGTAAAATGCTGTTTTTCTCAAAATCTAAAAAATTGTTATATCGCGTTTTGGAAATGAATTCTTCATAATAATATATATATATATATATATATATATATATATGATGAATAAAACCACGAAGGAAAGGAAACACAGAATGGTGCTCAAGCGCTTTCGTCTAGTGACATCCTCAGGATGTCATTAGACGAAAGCGCTTGAGCACCATTTTGTGTTTCCTTTCCTTCGTTGTTTTTATTCATCATAAATATTTTTCACGTGTTACTTTCGTGAAATAATTTTCATATATATATATATAAGATGAATAAAACCACGAAGGAAAGGAAACACAAAATGGTGCTCAAGCGCTTTCGTCTAATGACATCCTCAGGAACACTGAAGTACATAAAAGGGTAACAGCCTATATATAGGTTACAGAAAGAAAAAAAAAGAAAAATAAATAACATACATACACACACACACACACACATATATATAATATACATACATATCTATATATACATATACATACATATATATACATATATATATATATACATATATATATATGCAATAAACAGAGAAGTAAAAATAAAAATTAAAAATTAAAAATTAAAGGATTATCAGTGAGGCGTACAGATTTGTAAGGAATAATATCGATTTTTAGCACAAGATCAAATGGATTATAAAAATACAAATTTATATTGGAAAACTGCCCGGGTTTTAACACTCTGCCTATGGTCAGGTTTCGATATATATAAAAATAAAATGCAAATTAAAAGTTAATAAAGTAGCAGACAAGTTTACCAAAGATTTAGTGTTCTACCCTTCTTATCTAAATCTGTTTGGAAGGAATTCAAAATAACAGGATCGAGTTGAAAAAGACCTTTGCTTATGTTGAAGTTATTTGAAAGTTGGATAATGGCAGACTCAAGAATATTTCTATTAACAATGTTGCTGAATGGAATAAAACTGAAGCATTATTCCAATCAATATAGTGGGCTAACTCTGACAAATGGACAAAAAGGGCACTGGACAACTGTCCTGTTCTAACGGAATATTGATGCTGTTTTATACGTGTGTGCAAATCCTTTCCCGTCTGACCTATGTAAAAGGAATCACATTGTTTACAACCAATTTTATAGATAATGCCTGAATTATTGGTAGGGCTATTTTTTACTATGATATTTTTCACAATATTGTTATATGAAAATACTACATTAATATCCAAAAGTTTAAGTACATTAGCAATGCCTAAAAAGCCCGGGAAAAATGGAAGTACTAAAATATTTTTTGACAAAGTACGAGTGTATTATTGACACGATAGAAAGTTCGTTTTGCCTTGTTGAGACAAGATTCCATAAACGCAGATGGATAACACAAATCACTTCCAATACCGTTGATTTTTTCCAATTCGGCATCGATGTATTCCGGACTGGCGATCCTAAGGGCGCGGAGAAACATTGATGAAAAAATAGCCTTCTTAGTGGGGGTGTCATGTCCCGAGTAAAAGTGTACGTAGGACAAATTGTTTGTTGTTTTCCGATAGATACTAAACTTAAAACCTGGGCTTTCCCTATGTACACGCACATCCAAAAATGGGATTGAATTGTCTTGTTCCACTTCTAAAGTAAACTTAATGGAGGGGACTTGATCATTTAACTGAAGGAGGAAGTTATCCAGGTCACGATTCATGGGCCAGATACACAAAATATCGTCGACGTACCGCAACCACGGGATGCCAACCTCCAGGATTCTCGGAATATAAGTAATTTCGAAAAACTCCATATAAATATTGGAGAGGAGGGGCGATAAGGGGTTGCCCATGGCCATCCCAAAAACTTGTTAATAATACTCGTTATTGAAAGTGAATTTACAGTCTTTGATGCAAAGCTTAATAAGTTCCAAAACAATGTGTGAAGGTAGTGGCAGGTCATGTCCACTTCACCTTCTCTGCCCTACCTTTACGGTCTTATTAAAACCCACAAACCTGGCAACCCTATGCGCCCTATTATTAGCTCGGTGGGCTCTATTACTTATAAACTCTCCAAATGGCTTGTCAAAGTCTTGTCCCCCATTCTCGGAACTATCTCTGATCCACATGTAAAAGATTCCATGGAAAACTTATTTGACATTGCTCATGAGAATGCTATGCAGCTTATAAAAATAGAAGATAAGAAATTCTTGAAAATGCAACGTGAGAAAGGACGTCATGGAAAAATGGGTACCATTGATAAGACTGTTGCTAAAAAAGAGCAAAGAGCAGCAGAAAAGCAACAACGTTATGAATAGAGGAAAGCAGAAGAAGAGATCAAAAGAAAGAAGAATGAAGAGGCTGTCATACTCACCAGTACATCATCAGAATCAGAGGAGAGTAAAAGTGATGAATCTGGTTTCTGTGCTGCACAACCAACATGGAAAAGTAAGGTTGGCAAACGTAGAAAATTGTTTGATGATAAATTATTAGGAAGTTTTGATGTTGCAAAATTGGGTGACAAAAATGTGTCTCTAGTTTTAATGCCAACAATTCAAAGTCTAGGAAAAAATCCAGAAGAGTACAATGTTAGCTACTCTTCTATTAGTAGAGAGAGGATAAAATATAGAAAGAAAATTGCAGAGAACCTGAAAGAAGAATTCAATTCACTGGGATGGAAAATTAATTGAAGATATTACAGGAATGCATATTGTTGACCGTCTGCCCGTATTGGTTTCAGGAGAAGGCGTTGATTAACTTCTTGGTGTGCCTAAACTGGATTCAGGTACTGGTCTCCTGACAGCAAATGCTGTGTATCAGACATCGCTTGA
The DNA here is from genome assembly GCA_023014485.1 of Bathynomus jamesi. Lineage (NCBI taxonomy): Eukaryota > Metazoa > Arthropoda > Malacostraca > Isopoda > Cirolanidae > Bathynomus > Bathynomus jamesi. The sequence continues at coordinate 1,410,293 of JAJOZX010000045.1, read as the reverse complement.
ATGGGGCATCTGCGAACAAATAAAATGCATGTGTTTCGATACAACGGCAGCCAATACTGGTCCTAGAAATGGTGCAGTTATTCTTCTAGAACAAAAATTCGACAACGATTTATTGTGGCTGGCATGTCGACACCACATGTTTGAAATTATGCTGGAAGCTGTTGTTTCAAAGTCTTTATCACTATCTTCTGGCCCAGATATAGTCCTTTTTAAGAAGTTCAGAGAAAAATGGTCAAGCATTAATAAGGAGGACTACGAAACAGCATTATCAGATCCAGATATCTATGAAAATATTCATGACATCAAAGATGGCATAATTACATTTGCAGCAAATCAACTAGATACATTCCAACCAAGAGACGATTACCTAGAACTATTGCAGTTAACAATTATTTTTTTGGGAGGTGAACCAAAAGGTGGAATCAAATTTAAACATCCAGCGTGACTTCATCGGGCTAGGTGGATGGCCAAAATTATATATTCATTAAAATTTTTTTGTTCAAATCTCGGTTCAAAATTTCAGTAAAAGACAAAAAAGGAGTAAAAGACATCTGTCTATTTGCTACTCGGTTATATGTAAAGGCATGGTTCACAGCTCCTGTGCCAGCTTGCGCTCCTCGTCTTGATCTGGAATTATTACAGAATCTTGTAGTCTACAAACAAATAAATGACAATTGCGTCTGTTGCTATTAAAAAACTGTTAGGTCACCTCTGGTACCTATCAGAAGAACTGGTAGCCTTGGCCTTTTATGATGATGAAGTGCCTACTGAAACAAAAAACAAAATGGTAAAAGCCTTGCAAAATACAACAGAAACTCTTCCTGCAAAACGGGCTTTTCTAGATCCTGCACTTATTCCAACGAAGAAATTAAAAGATTTTGTCCCATCAAATACTCAAAGATTCGTTACAATAACAGAATTTAGTTCAAAATTTTTACTCAAATATGCTAAAGGATGGCATAATGATGAAGAGTATAACTCCGCTAAGAAATCTATCAAACAGTGGAAAGTCGTGAATGATATAGCGGAAAGAGGAGTAAAATTAATGGATGAATATAATAAAATACTAACACATGACGAAGATCAAAAACAATTCTTGCTACAAGTAGTGAAAAACTACAGGGCTGTTTACCCTGATAGAAAAAAAGAAACATTGATGAAGTAAGGACAGCTAATGTCTCAAATATCATGCTAGTTTAATTATGCATGCTTGTGGTTATGGTTAGGACCTACGGGGGAGCTTTCCACATTAAAAAAAAGCAATGCGCCTTGTACTGTAGCTCCTGGGTGGTGTGGAAAACTGTACAACAATATTGGAAAAATTTGACAATTTAAGTCGTTCTGTCAATTTTTAATTGCTGGTAGCAACCCCTAAAAATTAAAAAATTGCTAAAATATTTTAGGATAGTTGTTTTTATGCTGAAATGAACCATTTAAAGGGTTGAACACATTAAAATATATAAAACATTTTTTTACCCCCATATTTGAATCACCCTAATATATATATATATATGTATATTACGTCAAATATTAAAAGAATGCATGTATTTTTATTTAAATTGCGTAACTGCAATTTTTAATGAAAATGAGAGGGAGTTTGTTACATGCTACGAACAGGTGATAAGTTATCGAAGTTCGAAAGGAATAATAATGAACCAATTGATTTACAACACCCAAGAAACCGATGTATTTAAATTAAATAGATAATCGTTATTATTGCCATCGCCGGTGGTTCAGTGTGTAACGTAGTTTCTCTTTAAGCCAAGTCAAAACATTTAGGTCGAGGTTTCGACTCCCGATGGTACTGGCAATAATAATAATTCAAGGAGTTAGCGCAATGGGCCCGCATTCTTCCTGCCTGATGGCTGTGTCAGTTTCTGGCTCTTCTCAATGATTAGTATTACCGTGAAATAGAAAGATTTCCCTATCGAACTCATTGGACAGAAAGACGAAATAATGAAGGAATAAAAGAAAATAATCGTATAAGCAGTCACCATATTTTTACCTATTTATTTCCCGTTTCAGTCGGCCTAATTTCTGCAGTTTGGAGTAAATAACGTTTGGGATTGTTTAATTTCCTTCGTAATGGCAAAGATCATGTGGCGGAGGGGACCTATACCGTTACGTGGTATCTACGAAGTATCTACGCGTCGCTACATCACTGAACGGAAAGAACGGTCACCTCTCCAGTTACTGAACAAACTCAACATCTCTTAACCTTGATGATCTAACGAGAAATGGAGTTGCGACGTGGCAGGGACGCAGCCCATAAAGTTGGGATCTTAATGCAGTGTTCTCTTAATAACTGTAACGCAAAGATTTATTCTAAAAGACTGAAATTCTCAACTGGTATCTGGTATTACAGTAACTTGTATGCTTTTTCCTTTATAAAATCACCATTAAGATTAAGATTACATTACATTTGGAGAACATGAACCCATTAGGACATATTGAGATTATCCAAGTCAGATATATGGTTTAAAGGTATATTTTATGAGAGAATCTTGGAAAACATCATTTCAAGTCGGCTAATTGTCAATTAAAGTATTCACACAACTACTGTAGTAACCTACTTATACTTAAATCTTGGCTAAAATATATATTATTTGCATTATTTGCATTATTTACATTATTTACAGAATTTACAATCCATCTCGTTCATTTATGAAAGCGTCTAGATTTTTCTTAAAACTATCTGAGAAGCCATTATTTACTATATCATATGGCAAGTCATTCCAAGAATCTACTATTCTACGACTGAAAAAGTATTCCCATAGATCCAATTAAGTGACATTTGGTCTGGAGAGTAACTGAATGGGAGACTCTCCTCTGAGTCCAAATTATGTAGCGACCCGTGGTTCGGATCCCATGTAAAGCCGTAAGTTCCTCCCCTCTTACCCCGCCACATGACTTTAGACGTTGCGAAGGAGGTTAAACAACTCTATCATTACATTTTCCTTCCAATCTACGAGTCTTTTTTCCTAATTTTCTTATTATGCCCTCGACTTCTTTCATCAGACTTTAATAAGAAAAGGTTATTTACGAACACATCTAAATTTTCTAAACCTGAAAACATTTTGAACATCCGTATCATATTTCCCCTAAAGCAACGTCTCTCAAACCTAAACATACTCAATTCCTTTAATCTTTCACTACATTCTAACTTTCTTAAGCTAGAGATTAGTTTAACTGTCCTACGTTGCACACCTTCAATCATATTTATAGCTTGCCTATGGTGAGGTCGGCAAGCTTGAATGCAGTATTCTGAGTGAGGCCTACAAACAAACTATACAATCGACAGATGACTTCCTTATCTTTGTAACCAACATTCCTCTTGGGGGCCGTTCAAAAATTACGTAACGCTAGTTTTGCTAAAACTTGACACACCCCACCCCCTTATAACGTTCCGTAACAACGCTAGACCAGACAACCCCTATTAGGGTTACATAACATCTTAGTGGATGTCTGGTCTAGCGTTACGGAACGTTACAAGGGGGTGGGGGTGTCAAACTTTAGCAAAAATAGCGTTACATAATTTTTGAACGGCCCCTTAATAATACCTAGCATCTTATCTGCCTTATTCGTAGCTTCTAAGGACTACTTAGAAAACTTTAGATCACTACTAATTATAATGCCTTGATTTCTTTCCTGACTGACATCTAATCAGTTTCCTTGCATCTCATAATTAAACATTTCCATTATTCCTCCCAAAGTGGAGGACTTTGCAATTTTAAACAGTGAATTCCATCTGCGACTTATTATCTCAAACAACTACTGTAATCTATCACAATCTTTTTGCAGTTCATAAGAATTCTCTATGTGTGTCACTGGGACAGAAGTTTTGTATCATCTGCAAATTGCTACTTACTCCCCTCTCTAAATCCTTTAGATACACAATAAAAAGCAATGAACCTAACACTGATCTCTGTGGTATCCCACTTTTCACTTCCTGCCACCCTGATTCATGACCATTTAAAATTACTTTCTGATTTACATCTACATCATGTCCATCATCTACTTGATTAATTACGAACTCTAAGAAGTCTAAGAGATTAGATAAACGTTACTTTCCTGATGTAATTGCACACTAGGAGCATGAAATAAGATTAAAACTACCCAAAAGCTCTTCAATACCATTCTTCATAATTCTTTTTATATCTTCTCTACCAGTGATGTTAGACTAACAAGCCTATAATTTCCTACTTTCTTTTTACTACCCTTCTTGTAAATGGTTACTACAGTTGCTTTTCTTCATGTTATGAGGTAGGTTCCTATTTTTGTATAATTGATAGACCTAACAAATAAAATCGTTAGTTTCTGAGCTAAGGTATCTTCCCCATCCCCAAGAATTGCAGCCCAAATGTTATCAGAACCGGCAGCTTAATTTGGTTTGAGTGTGTCAATTGCGTACCTAACATCATCCTTCATTATATGAATCCTATCAAGAATGCCGTCATTCAGAGAATTTAAAGAATCAAAATCAAAGTAATTCAAATTTACTTATACTGAAAACCGAGCTAAAATATTTATTAAAAATATCAGTAATATCTTTATTATTATTATCAAATATCCTACCATCATGTTCTATTGAACAAATTCTTTCATATTTTTTAGTACTGTATTTATAAAACCTCTTTATTCTTATCCATATTTCTAGTAAGATTTATTATTATGCCTTTCATTCTGTAATCGAACTGTTTAACTCGTTTCTCAATTGCTCGTAATTATTATTATCTAAATAAAACCACTGGGATATTACTACATTTAAGCTCCCTAAAGGCTCTTTTCTCGTTTTATTCAGTGTAGCTATTTCCTTAGTCCACCATGAATGTTCCCTGATCCTGTTATTCCTGATAATTCTAATGGGAATACATCTCCGTTGTATATTCTCTAAAATTTCTTTGAAACCAGCCCACATCTCAATCTTTTTGGCAAATTCTCTTTATCACTTAAGTAATCCAAACAGCATCCTAAATTTACTATAATCAGCTTTTGAGAAACAAGGAACTAAATAATCATTGTTCAGTAGATTCCCGTTTATTTCTATCTTAAAACGTATAATAGAAAGGTCACTATTCCTTAATGACTCTCCTATTATCCGTAAATTCACTAATAACTTCATAATCATAAGAGAGAACCAAATCTAAGATGCTTGATGATTGATCCCTCGTTGGTTTATCCACAAACTGCATTAGAAAGTTATCATTACAATATTCAATGAAGAAGTTGCCTTCTAAATAGTTCAACTCCGTATGAGGCACGTTGAAACAGCCTATAATTAGTGACCTATCATTACATCCTTTTTATTTTATTATTTCCTAAATCATACTATCATCAACTTTCTGAGTTTGGCTTGGATGTCTGAAAAATGTTTCTATCCGAATGTACTCTTTATTCAATACACTAATATCAAACCATACTGCTTCTACCCTGTTGTCAGGTTTAATACGGTCATTCTGAACTGAAGTTAATTCATTCTTAATGTATAAGACGAAGCCATCCCACTGCCTGTCGCTCTATGATAAAGAGCATATTCCCAAGGTGTATCTGGATGAAATTTTACATTTAAAGTGAATAGTTTTTCCGCAAGTAATAAAAACTATCAAATATTTCTTTCTTCTCTCTCTTTCTTTATCTATTTATCTATCTATTTATCTATAATGTAATCAACACTCGGGTTACAGGATGTTTACAGCTTGTATTGGACAGAGTGTAAAGGCTTCACTGTTTTACAAGTACATAGAAGGTCACCATACTAACGAGGTTTCCGTACATGGCTCATTATCACTGGAAGCAACAATGCTTTGTTATCATCACTGAATGAGAGGTCAAGTTCACTGTTGAATTTATGAATGCAGATGCATGATTCATCAGGAGCAATATGCACGGAGAATTTGTGTCCCCCCCCCCCCACGAGGCAACATCAATGCACCCGTTCTAATCACAAATACATTCGTATCACCTCAGGATTGCTCTACACAAACTGAACCAAGAACACAAAATATCTGTAATTTCAAATCTTCCGTTTATACAGGCCTGTACATTGTTTCTGATTTCCGTTCTCAATTCATGTTTCAGCCTCTTTCTTGTAGAAGCATTTCATCACCTTGCCGGCGCGATGGCTTCGCGCGTACATTAGTGTAGACATGGATAGTTTGACATTTTCCTCTCTCTTAATCCTTTTGGGGCTAGCCTGGAGTGTGGCCACGGGGTTTTTGTTGACCCGATACCTCGGTAAATAGAAGTGTAAATATTTTGTATAAAATCAAAATGATATGTTCGAGGTTCTTGTGACAATACCAAGTAGTATACGATTAGTATAAATATATTATGTTAGTTTATACAACGGTGTTATCTAGTGTACGATTTCTATGTGTACACAGCATAATTATAGAGCTAGTTTATATATTTTCCTCTTTTCCATAAAACTTCCTTTGTTACTTTTCCAGGGTCAAGGTATTTTCTTCAACAATTTCCGTACACACCTCTAGCGGAAGGGAGCGGTGGGTGGGGAGAGAGCCTTAAACTTTTCTATCCAGTTTTTACTACTGCTACAATAATTTAAAAAGATTAACTAATTTAATAACAAGAAGCTCCCGGAGTGAACCGAAAGGTCTTTGGGGCTTCCTCTTGTCCTTGTAACTCTTTGCAACTACTGTCTTTATTTCCACATAATATTAAGGTAAGAAAGAAATCATAAAATATAAAATTAATTCCCTTATACAGGGTGTACATAAAGTCAGGATCTATTTTTGTGAAGCACTTGGAAATTATATGGAATTCAATCATAAAATGATAAAGTGGTAACATTTATTAAATAATTAAGAGTAGGATTCGACGTGACGCCCATCAGTATCCCTGCACAGCTCAAATCGTTCCGCAGCATTTCTAAACACATTCTGGAGCATTTGCGGGGTTATGTTATCTGCAGCAGTTCGTATACGTGTACGTAAGTTTTCAAGACTCGTAATCTTCGTCTGATAGACGTGCGATTTGATAAAGCCCCATGCAAAGAAATCTAAAGGGGTTAAATCTGGTGATCTCACTGGCCAAGGTCTGTTGCTTCCGCGTCCAATCCAGCGATTTGGAAAACGTCCATTTAGATAATCCTGAACAATTTTGGCATAGTGACAAGGAGCACCATCATGTTGATAGACGACGGTACTAACAATCCTATCCCCGTCGTCTATCAACATGATGGTGCTCCTTGTCACTATGCCAAAATTGTTCAGGATTATCTAAATGGACGTTTTCCAAATCGCTGGATCGGACGCGGAAGCAACAGATCTTGGCCAGCGAGATCACCAGATTTAACCCCTTTAGATTTCTTTGCATGGGGCTTTATCAAATCGCACGTCTATCAGAAGAAGATTACGAGTCTTGAAAACGTACACGTATACGAACTGCTGCAGATAACATAACCCCGCAAATGCTCCAGAATGTGTTTAGAAATGCTGCGGAACGATTCGAGCTGTGCAGGGATACTGATGGGTGTCACGTCGAATCCTACTCTTAATTATTTAATAAATGTTACCACTTTATCATTTTATGATTGAATTCCATATAATTTCCAAGTGCTTCACAAAAATAGATCCTGACTTTATGTACACCCTGAATAAATAACGACGTGTTTCATGGAAAATGTAATTGGAGAGGCAGCTATTATGGTTTCATATTAAAACACATATTTCTTTCTTTAGCTAATTTCACGTACTAAACTTCACGTAACTTAACCCTCCCAAAAAGCTGAACAGTACACATAATTTATTTTTGCTATGTGAGTCAACAGGACAATTAGGCTTCTTACAAAAGCCCAAAAATTTACATAGCATACTGATCCGAAATATGTTTAATATCCAATCGAAAGAACTGTGAATTCGGTAGATAGTCAGTAATATATATATATATATATATATATATATATATATATATGAGCGGTCGACTTGGGGGTAATAATGACCGATGATGCCAAATTCGAGACACAAAATCAGATAGCAATAAACAAAGCAAAACGAGTCGTGGGACAGGTACCAAGAACGTTCAAAAGGATGGACAAGACAGTAATGATTCCCCTGCTGAGAACACTGATCATACCAAAACTTGAATACTGCTCAGTTTTGACGTCCCCATATAAAAAGAAAGAAATTAATAAACTAGAAGAAACGCAGAGACATTTCACAGCCAAGATTGATGGCTGCAAAGAACTCAACTACTGGGAAAGACTACGCAAACTAAATCTGTATTCCCTGGAAAGAAGAAAAGATATATACCATAATCTACATATGGAAAATTATCGAAAAACTGGTACCAAACCTCAAACAAAACCCAATTACCACCCAGACAACACTGGAAAATAGGAAAGGCAGAATGTGTAGTGTTCCCAAATTAAAGGCCCGACAAGGGACCTCCTCAACTCTGAAGGAAAATAGCTTGGTTGTCAGGGGCCAAGAATTTTCAACCAGCTTCCAAAGGCCCTCAGAAACATTACAGGGGTCAAAGTTGAAGTCTTCAAGAGAAGACTAGATGCCTGGCTCAGGAGGGTACCAGATGAGCCGGGTGTACCTGGCTATGTGCGGTGGAGAGCGCAAGAGAGCAACTCGCTCCTCCACCAAGCCAAGACTAGAGGCGGGGCCACCAGCTTGACCTTCTTGTGAAGAAAGACCGACGCACGGAACCCAAACAAGGTTAACAAGGTTATATATATATATATAAAAAAAATATTTTTTATTATTCATTGCTGTAATAACAAAATATGTTCCTGCGCAATGGTTGCCCTATTTTAAAATCTTCAAAATCGCAACATGTCTTTTCCAAAAAGAGAAAAATGATTAAAAGAATTCATTAATTTCTTCCTTTTTCCCGAAAAAGGTTTCATTATTTACTTGTGATATTTTACACTAATTACTTCGTGTCTAATATTTCACACTTTTTCCTCTTTTTGTCCTAATTTATTGCTATTGTAATTCTTTACCATCCTTGGCTTCTTGGGTGTATATATATATACACACGTAATTATATATATATATATATATATATATATATATATATATATATATATATATATATATCATGTCCCAGAAGTCCTGCCTCAAAGGCTGATATCATGTACATTATGAGGCAGGACTTTTGGGACATTTTGCATGTGTGTGTGTGTGTGTGTGTGTGTGTGTGTGTCTGAAACCAGTCATTTCACGTAATGACTGTGACCCTAAATCACTTCGTGAAAGTTAGGTTGGTTAGGTTAGGTTATTAATGCGTAATGCTTCTGATTAAGGGTCACAGGCATTACTTGAAATGCCTAGCTGAAACGTTTAAGCATCACATCAAATGAATGGTTTTATACAGTGACTGTAAAAAAAAAATATATATATATATATACTAATTGTAATGTACAGAACCCCAAACTCACCAACCTCAAAATTTTCAGATTTCATTACAGAGGTAAGAAACTTAGTAAAAGATCTACACTCTCCAACCCCAAATATTTTTCTCTGTGGTGATTTTAATTTTCCATTCATGAAATATAAAAGGCTAGGAAAAAATATATGTATACACCAGGACAAGGGGAGCACACGAGAAGACCAGGAGCAGGTAAAAATGCTACTAGCTTTAGCTGATTAATTTATGTTAACGCAAGAAATAACAGAAAACACAATAAAAAACAACTGCCTAGATTTGGTATTCACAAACAACAGTAATCTAATTGATAATGTAGAAATATCCCCAACTATGATAGACCACAACATCATTGAAATAACAACTAATATAAAGGCAACAGGAAAGGAAAGAACACGCACAACAGAAAGAGGCAAATTCGAAATTTTTAATTTTCACTCCAAAGCTATAAACTGGGAAGATGTGACATCCAGTATGGAAGTAATAGATTGGAAAACCATTTTCGAGGCCAAGACAACGGAAGAGATGCTAATGACGTTAGAGGAGAAGACGTTAGAAATTGTGGAAAAACATGTCCCAAAGATACAACAAAGAGGAAAGAGAAGCAGGTTCGAAAGACAAAAGAGGACATTGTTCCGAAAGAGAAAAGAGTGACTGCAAAATTAAGTAATTGTAAAGATAACATCAGAAGAATATTAAATGATAAACTACAAAGTATCGATGTCGTCATAGAGGAACAAATCGAGAAGCATACAGAAAAAGAAGATGAGGCTATAGAAGCGATAAAGGCTAACTCAAAGTACTTCTATAATTTCGCAAAAAGAAAGTCGAAAAACCAAGCGACTATAGGACCTTTAAAAAATGAGAACAGTGATTTATCAATGATCTAACAGAAGTATCTGAAATATTAAAAGCTCAGTATGAATCATCTTTCAGTATCCCAAAAACTGACAAATTGATATGCGATAGAAACACGTTCTTTGAAGAAGAACCACAAGGGGAAAGTATAACGGATTTCGACTTTACGACGGATGATATTACACAAGCCATAGGGAAACTAAAAACACACTCAGCGGCAGGACCGGATAAATGGAAGGCCACACTGATCAAAAACTGCAAGAATGCAATCGCTGAGCCCCTATACTGGATATGGAGACGATCATTAGACACGGGAGAAATACCGGGCATCCTGAAGACCGCGAACATAGTCCCGATATATAAAGGAGGAGATCGATCCGAGGCCAAAAACTATAGGCCAGCGTCGCTTACATCTCATCTCACTAAAATATTTGAAAGAATAGTTAGACAGAAAATCTATGACTTTTTGGAAACTCAGAAAAAATTCAATGATAACCAACACGGGTTTCGGTCAGGCAGATCATGCCTATCACAACTAATGGAAAACTACAACAACATTATTGATTCACTTGAAAGTAATGAAAACTATGATGTACTATACACAGACTTTGCTAAAGCGTTCGAGAAGTGTGACCACCGAATCATAATACATAAACTGAAATATATGGGAATAACAGGAAAAGTAGGGAAATGGATATATAATTTCCTTAGTGAGCGGAGGCAAGTCGTTAGAGTACAAGGAGTATCTTCATCAGAATCAGAGTCCTCAGCTCGGTACCACAAGGAACAGTATTAGCTCCACTACTCTTCATAATCATGCTAACTGACATAGATGAGGACGTTACCAGAGACAGCACAGTAACATCCTTTGCGGACGACACAAAGATCAGTAGAAAAATAAGAAACCCAGAAGATATAGGATCTCTACAAACCGACATAAACAAAATCTACAAGTGGACTGAAGACAACAATATGAAGTTTAACACCGAGAAATTTCAGCTATTACGGTACGGAAAAAGAGAAGACCAACAGTCCATACGCCAAATGGACAGGAAATTCAGTGAAATTCCAGAGCAAAAGATTTAGGGGTTGTAATGAGAGATGATGCGAAATTTGAAACACAAAATAAGATAGCAGTAAACAGAGCAAAGAGAATAACGGGTCAGATATTGAGAACCTTTAAACGAAGGGATAGGAATGTAATGATTCCTCTACTGAAAACCCTGATAATACCCAAATTGGAATACTGCATAAGACGATCTCCGGAAGAACCACAAGATCGAGAACGGCAGCGCAGGCAAAACTCCCCCATCCTTTGAAGCTTCGAGGAGTGGACAAAGAGCAAGAGCTGGACATTTTCTTTCGGGAAAAATAAGCAGGAGAAAATCAGGTGAGCAGCCCCAGTATCATTGCGACCGAGATTGTTGGTGCTGAAGCATTAGAGCTTCCTCTTGCGGGAAGTACACTCAAAAATATCAATTCTTACATAAAATTTTTCCCTCCAAATTTTAATATTAATCAAGTCCCATACTTACTCCATCATTCCCCGTCTTTTAAAGATAATAAGGAACCAAGTAACCTACCCTCCTCCTTATTAGTAAATTTTGGGAATTTCCCTGAGTTTTGGCCCCTTACTTTGGATCCATCAATAGAAATAAAAATGAGTAGGGAAAGGGAAGGTAGATAGAGAGAGAGACGCAGTAGATCACAATCCCCCGCCCCACGGGAAGACCATATCTTCCCCCTTCTCCTCCTCCTCAGCTTCCTCTTAGAGGAAGAAGCTTCGTGCCTAACCAATATGAGGTTGAACTAACCCCTGAGGAGACTAAAACACTCCGCCACCTACCCGAAATTTGCCCAGTATTTGTGGAACATTATACGGAATATATGGCTGCATTGGCCAAGGGATTCGCCGCTAGCTTCGTGACCTTCCAAGGCTTCATCTCGGAGGTCGAACGGCTTATACCTGCTATTGGGAGAAACAGTGATAGATTATGTTTGGCTTTAGCCATTCGGTGTTCGGTTCCCCCTAGTATCATAGATTAATATTCGTAAGTTTAGAAAAGAAAGGGAAAACCTGACGAGAAGCCATGGAAGTTTGTAATGACATTTATTGTAAAAACAGAAGGGACGAAGTAACAAATAGATTATTAAGTATAGAAAAGGAAGTTAGGCGACCGGACGAGCCATTTGGTTCATTTGTTTATCGGGTACAAAGAAATTTAGAAAATCTGAACTTACTGATGACTTTGAGTCTGCACACAGGGAAGGTGAGAATATTTTGGGGGTATTCTGCAGAGACCGGATGTTCAACGATAGCAAATCTTTCCATGCAACGATCCACAGGAATCTGAGGCAAAACTTCAGCATTCCACCACCAGTAAAGGGTTATACGAGTTACAGAGTCACCAAATCAGAGGCAATGGAGAACAGAGCTGTGGCATCAATCGTTTCATTTGCAGAAACCAACAATAACAGTTCAACCTGGAAGAAGTGATGGAATTTCGAGTGACAAATGGATGCTTGCCTATATTCAACACCAATGGCACAATGAGAAAGGTGCAGAAATAAAAATTGGTGGAAAAATTTAGCATGCCAGTTCCAAGTGAATACATTGCAATAATTAATATGGAATTCATCTGGCGCTTGTCCACACCATCTGCTGAAGACCGTGAGAAGTCAGCTGGGACCATCTTCACATGGGAAGATTATGTATCCAAGGTATTCTCCATTATTCTAAACAGACACCAACATGCAACCCGGATTGTGCTTGTGAATGACCGCTATGATTTGCCTTTCACTATCAAGGGCAGTAAACGGAATCAGCGATTGAGTAATTCAGGTTGGTTTAAGAAATGTTTTCATAAAATCGTCAGACAAATTTCCATCATCCAAGGCTATTCAACATATGTTCTTCAATTCTGCAAACAAACAACGTCTACAGTCATTCCTCAGAAATAAGTTCATCATTTCATGCAGGGAGCATCCAAACATCGAAGTCATCTTTACGGTTGGTCCAAACTGTTGGAATATATCTGCATGGACAAGAATTGTGGATTATGAGTGTGAACACATAGAAGCAGATACAACCTTGTTCTTCATCTGTTCCCAGATCCGTAAAGCTGGGATACAAACACCGGTCATCACTGATGCAGAATATACTGATGTTGTTGTTTTGTCTGCATACTTTGCTCACAGGTTTGATGAGCTTCTAGCGATCAAGCGCAAGAGAAACATCATAGATTGCCGCACACTATGCCCCAAAGAGATATCAGACATCCTAATCCCCCTGCATATCCATAGTGAATCTGACACAAGGACTGCATTCTTTGGCCATGGCAAGAAGACCATCTTTGAGAAAGGATCTTCCTCAGCTGAGCTTGAGCTCTCCTCATTTCAGTCGGGAAATTACTTCGTGACCTGCAAGCCAGTGAGATATACAAAGCCATCTCTTCCAAAGAACTTGAATGAAATTATAGAACAACAAGAAACAGTTGTAACAAATGGCCCGATTGTTTCAGATAGGGGTGACTCTGACTCTGACGATAATGGTGCTGATGACAAGGCTGACCAGACATCCATTATTATTCTATGTGTGCTTTGTTTCACTAATAAATAACTTCTTTGAACCTGAAAATAACATGCATATACATAGAACAAAAATCAAACTTAAACAGAACTGAATGTATCATGAATATATAACGCTAATGTTGATTTTATGGTCCTTATTTTGAATGCTGTTGATCTATCATGAATTATGTTAGATAAAACTCATATCTGTTGTTACAGGGCTACGTCGTGGCCGATGTCGTAACACCGCTTCTGTTGTTACAATTGAATTCCTCAGCATCAAAAACGTACATTTAGACACCAAGAAGGCATCTTTAGTATGAATACAAGCTAAGATAGGGCAATATTGTTTTTTTTTGTGGTGGCCATCTTGGATTTCACCGCTAAGCAGAGTTAGCCCACATTTTCTCGAGGGGTGCCAAGCCTATTTTGATCAGTATCTTCAATTCATCTAAAATCAACCTTCAAACCTTGCTCAGGAGAAGTTGGTTACAGACTCTATTGGAGGGTCCTCTACTAAGTGGAATTTGTCCTGTGTCGAGAAATTTCCTCCATAGTATGTATGCGGTTTGGCAATATTCTCTTTACATTTCTTCTATATATATATATATATATATATATATATATATATATATATATTCCTTGGGTAAATTCTTCAATTCATAACATGGTTTAAACTTTAAAGAATGGTAAGACAAACCATTGAGTTAGCAGGCAAACATTGATTATATATTTATATGTATACACCCGAGGCAAATCCTTTAAGTTCGTAACATATTTCAAAGCATGGTAACGAAAAACAAGATTGGATACATGGAGTATTTTTACTAGATATCGAATTCGGACTCTGAAGAAGAGTTTTAGGAGTGAAGAATCAGGAAACGAAGTATTTTCCTCTTGTTTTTGTGCCTTTTTCCTTCTTCTTGTGTTTGTATGCGTGTATGCTCCTCTCTCTCTCTCTCTCTCTCTCTCTCTCTTTCGCTATATATATATATATATATATATATGCACTAAAATCACAAAATAACACGTGACCTTATTAATAAGCAAACAACCACAAGGAAAAGGAAACACAAAGTCCGAGCGCTTTCGTGATATATTCACATTATCAAGGAGGAACAGAAAATAGACGGAGATTACAAAGTACATGAGTTAAATAGACAAGCAAAAAATTCACAATTGGCACCTCAAATTAAAGGCCTTAAAGCCCTCTAAAAAATTTTTCAATTGATAACATAATCTGTAGGCAGCTAAATTACTGAATATAAAAATATATACTGTATAGATGAAATTAGACAAAAAGAAAACCAATACAGAGAACAAAAATTATTATAATGGTTATTAACACTAATATTTAATTAAAACAGGCAATTAATTGGCAAGAATTTAATGAAAAACAAATAGATAACGTAGATAACAAATAGAAAACATAATCTGTAGGCTGCTTAATTACTATACAGATGAAATTAGACAAAACACCAGTACAGAAAACCAAAAAAATTATTATAATGGTTATTAACACTAATATTTAATTGAAGTAGGAAAAATTAAGAGGCCCGAAATTAATGAAAACAAAGGGAAAGTTGCCATCGTCTTACAGATTATTACAAAATTTCCACAAACAATCTGGAAAAAAATTGTTTTCCCAACAGCAACCCACTTCAAAAATCCAATAAATCACCCAGCAACAAAAGATTATACACGAAAGAAATATTACAATTAAAATAGACACATAAGAATGTTAACAGTTCTTACAATAATATTTATTTATTTAACCAGGGCAAACCATTAAGAGGCAAAAAATGCAGTTAAGAAAACAGTAGGCCCATCGCCAGCTTACTGACAATGTACGAATCTAATTTGTACAACCCAGGGCTAATATTAAGGACCAAATCCACATTATTCTTGATCACACTTGATTCCAATATATTTCTGCTAACAATAGATTTACTAAACCTTAATTTGGAAGCATTTTTCCAATCAGTGGGATGATTAGAATCTCTTACGTGAATGAAAATGGCGTTAGATTCCTGGCCACTTCTTATACTGTATTGATGCTGTTTAATACGTAACTCCAAGGTCTTACCAGTTTGGCCAATGTAAAATTTATTACATATTGTGCAAGGGATTTTATATACACAACCATGTTCACTTAAAGGGGAGTTCTTAATCAATGAATTCTTAATTACATCTAAATTTTTGAACGCAATATTTACGTTAAAAGTCCTCAGCAGATTCGGCAGCTCAAGGAAATTTTCTCTGAATGGTAACACTAAAACATTTTTTGTGTTATAAGGAATCTTATCCTTTACTTCGTACCAACAATTTTTGTTGGTACAGTAATTTTAACAAAATAAATAATTGTGAAATTTGACTATTTATTTTATTTAATTTGGCCGTTAAGTTTTAGGCTTATACTCGTATGTGTATGTATATATATATATATATGCAGTATATATATTTCTTTATTCATTTATTTATACTTTTATTTATTGTGACGCATTAATAAGTAGAAGGAACGTCGTATATGCTAAAAGTGTATAAATTACCCAAATTACTAGCAAGGGATTTTTCAACCAGCAACATTCCCCTTTCCTTCCTTTATTAATTTAAGCTATGCGGGCCTTGCTTTAATATTATAAGGAATCTCCTTAAAAATTCCGTCTGCTATTCGTCTTAGAAGTGTTTCCTTTCCTTTATTTATCGTCTGAGAAGAAAATCCATCAGCGAAACCTAATCTTAGGCTTCCATCATTTGTCTTGTGTCGTGTGTGACAAGGTGTTGGTCTTCACCATGTTTTTACCTTTCAAACGAAAAAGGAAGTCTACGGAAATAAATTAATGCTTGGCGCTTCGCTTCGATGATTGATAGATTATATTCGTGTTTTTATACGTACTTATTACGAAGATATTTAGGTTTAAGATAATGATTTTGTTTTGGTATAAATCGCTTTCCAGATTTGTTTTGAGAGATACGCAGTCACATTTGGTTGTACGGAGTTACCTACAGTATACTCTAAGGATTTTATAAATTTATTTTGTAAATTATTCAAGGTATAATAAAACTTTTATAAAAACTTCATATTTTTATATTTAGAATATATTATTACTGTATAATAGAATATATTATTAAATGGTATTATTATTATTATGTGTTTTATATTTATATCATATTATATTTTATGTTTCAGGAAATTTTTGCGGGTTTGCGCAAGTGACGGCACAATAAGCACGCAGTTGACCTACGTTGTAATTTATTAATTTCCAAACGCTCGTTTTTTGTTTTTTAACTAATTAAGAGCATGGCACCCCCGTCAAGTACTTGCGGTCGCTGTGAAGGGAAATTTTCCGCTTACGCGTTTACAGTGGCTAATAATAATGAACAGTTAGTTTGCAGGTGGTGCTCAAGCATGGAAGTCCCGAGGAACGAGTTAGAACATGAGAGGGAGGCCAGATTGAGGCTTGAAGAAAGCGTGATGCTCCTGACGGCAAAATTAGAATCCCTTGAGACTCCAGTTACGACCCCTCCTGCCTCAGTTTCTACTAATAATATAAATAGTACTAATAGCCCTCTCTCTTCCTCTAGTTCCCAACCCTTCGTTCGAGTGCGTAATGGAGCCCCATTGAGGAAACCTAAGACTTGTCTACCAGTATTAACAAACAATAAGTTTTCTGTTTTAGGTTTCGAAGATGTTGATGAACCGGAAATACGACTCGTTGGCGATTCCATTGTTCGAGGGCAGCTCGAGGAATTTTGTGGGAGAAACCCTCGTCGTAGGCGCCGTTACTGCTACTCTGGTGCAAGGGTGGAGGATATAACTAATAGTGTTGACCATTTTACAGACGGTACCTCTGAGGACACAACGTATGTTATTCATGTCGGTACTAATAACGTTTTAAATTCTAGATCGGAAGAACTGCTGGCTAGGTACAGGGACTTACTAGAGTGACTAAAGGAAAAAACTAATATGATTGTTTTAACAGGTATACTTCCTCGAATTATATCCAACGTAGCGATTTCTACAGCAAGGCGACCTATATCAACAATAACCTAAAGTCTCTTTGACAACAGGAAGGAGTGCATTTTGCGAATTTTTGGAACAGTTTCTACGGCAGGAGGGACTTGTTCCTCAGAGATGGACTTCATCTTAATGACGTTGGAGCTGCGGGTTTAGGATGACTATTTCATAATACTGGCTCTTCTTTTCAGGCTGCCGTAACTCGAACGGTCCCAGCGTAATTTCCACAAATTTCCCCTGCGCTCGCGAAGGTTTCGCAATTACAAACAATTTGAAGGTTCTATCCTTAAATGCTCGAAGCCTACGAAATAAAATAAACGAACTTTTTTATTTAATTGCTTGTAAAGACTATGATTTAATTGCGATAAATGAATCGTGGCTTAGCACTGAAACACGCGACTTTGTAGGGAAGTTTCAAATTAAAGGTTATAGACTTTTTGTTAGAAAGAGAATAGGTAGGCGAGGAGGCAGTGTTATGTTGTATATCAAAGATAATATTGCGAACGTTATAGAAGTAAAGCACACAATTCCAGAACCGATAGATTCGACTATAGCAGAACTTAAATTGAACGATTTCAAACTTCTTGTTGCGGTTATATATAGGCCCACTAATCAAACAGCTGATACGGACGAAGCGTTATATCGTGAACTAAAGAGAATAACAGGTAGTGAGCAGGCTTTAGTTATGGGTGACTTTAATTGCGCCAACGTGAATTACGATACAATGCAGGGAGACGCGGAAGGTAATCGTTTAGCTAATTAACTCGAGGATAGCTTTCTTATTCTAAAGGTTGGGGAACCTACGAGGTTGTACAGTATTTTAGATTTAGTAATAACTACGGATGATAGGCTAATTACTGATCTTCAAGTAATAGAACCGTTAAGCAATAGCGATCACAATATGGTAGAGTTTGCCCTCTCAGTAAGTCACTCGAAACGAGCTAACTCGACTAAAATTCCTAACTTCCAGAACGCAGACTTTTGTAAATTTCGAAATAAATTGTCACACATCGATTGGGAAAACGCAAAGGGGATCTCCAACGCAAAACTAATGTGGTAATCGTTTGAAACAGTATTTAGGACTATAAATGAGGAATGTGTACCGTACAAAATTAAGCGTGCGAAAGTAAACAAGTCCTTGTGATTTACTTCTAGAGTAGGAGACATCATAAAGAGTAGAGATAGGGCTTATAGGCTACATAAATGCGATACAGACAATTTGTGGTTACGAAACAACTACATATCTCTAAGGCGTGAAGCGAAAAGTGTAATAAAAAAGTACAAGCGCGAATTGAAATCTCCATAGCTCGTGACGTTAAAGAAAACCCCAAGCGATTCTTTCAATACGTCAACAATAGAAATCCAGTAAAAAGTGTCTTGAGGCCGTTGAAAAATGTTAATGGAGATCTAGTTTCTGAAAACAAGGAAATGGCTACCTTGCTAAACGAATTTTTCACGTCAGTTTTTACTATAAAAGATGTAACGAATATCCCTACGGTCATACACATTATACCTTTTGATAATGGTAATAGTTTGGATAATATTGTGGTTAGTGAAGGGGAGGTAATCCGATATATTGATAAAATGAAAATGCGTAAATCACCGTGGCCGGATTCCATATATCCCATACAACTAAAAGAATTAAAAGATAGCATTGTTGTGCCGCTAACAAAGATTTTTAATGCATCTATTTCTGAGGAGTGCGTACCAGATAATTCCAAGTTAGCAAACGTAACACCTATCTTTAAGAAAGGCGATAAAGGTGCGGCGGGAAATTATTGGCCAATCAGTTTAACGTCTGTTGTAGGTAAGCTACTGGAATCAGTAATTAGGGATCGTATAGTCGAACACTTACAATTGAATAACTTAGGTAGAAATACGCAGCACGGTTTTAAGCGAAACAAATCTTACTTAACTAATCTTTTAGAATTTTTTCAAAGCATGGTTGACGTTTACGATAGTCATCGGGCGGTTGATGTAGTGTATTTAGATTTTCAAAAAGCGTTTGACACCGTACCGCACAAAAGACTCATTGAAAAAACTAAGGCTGAAGGAATCAGGGGTGTAGTAATAAATTGGCTAGAAGAGTGTTTGTGAGGTAGGAAACAGAGGGTGGTCGTTGATGGAGTGGAGTCGTGTTGGACTAATGTAGCGAATGACGTTCCTCAGGGTTCCTCAGGGCCCCTTGCTTTTTCTTATATATATTAACGATTTAGATGTCGACCTAGTCAGTACAACTTCAAAGTTTGGGGATAATACGAAGCTGCGTGGGTGGGCGATTAATGACGAAGATAGAAGTAAAATTCAGGAAGATCTGAATAAAATCGTTGATTGGTTAGTCACGTGGTAAATGAGATTTAACGTCGATAAGTGCAAAATTTTACATATAGGATCGCGTAACAGTAATTTTGCGTATAGTATTTCAGGGAAGGAGTTAATAAGCATAGAGCAGGAAAAAGATTTAGGAGTTATAGTCACTGGTGATTTCAAAGTAGCGAAACAAAGTATAGCAGCGGTCAATAAAGCAAATAAAGTGTTAGGTTTTATAGCTCGGAATTTTGAGTACAAATCGCGCGATATTATAGCTCCTCTGTATAAATCATTAGTTAGACCCCATTTGGAGTACGCGATCCAATTTTGGAATCAGCATATGCGAAAAGATATAGACAAACTCGAAAGAGTTCAAAGACGAGCAACTAAGATGATTCCGTCGCTTAGGTCAAAGTCGTACGAGGATAGGCTTAAGGAGATAAAATTGACTAGACTTAGGGTGGCCAGACGTCCGGCTTTAGGTGGACAGTCCGCCTTATGAGCACTCTGTCCTTAGGGTGGCCATTTCCAAATTTCCAAAAAGGAGGACACTGCGTATGTGGCCGTACGTTAACATATATATATAATATATACATGTTAACGTAAGGCCACATACGCAGTGTCCTCCTTTTTAAATGGCCACCCTAACTATACTCGAAACTAGAAGGCTAAGGGGTGATCTAATCCAGGTTTTCAAAATTATGAATGGGTTCGATAACCAAGATAGAGATAGCTTTTTCGAAATATCTCAATATAATAGGACTAGAAATAACGGGTGTAAGTTGACAAGTAGAAGGTTCGAGACAGCAGTTGCCAAAAACCATTTTACGCATAGAATAATAAATAGGTGGAATAGTTTGCCGGTAGAAGTAATTAGTAGCACGTCTATAAACATGTTTAAAAATCGATTAGACGCATATGTTGATAGATTGGGTATAGTTTAAGGTAGTAAAATTAAGGCTTTGTGGTTCGGAACCCACGTAAAATTGTAGATCCCCTCCGCCACCACGGAGGACATGCACAATACACAATTACGAACACAGTTAGGTAGACCAGCCATGAGTGAATCCTAGGGTCTTTGTTGGTCTGAAACATTATAACATTATTATAATAAATTATTATATAACACACTCGCGTAACTCATATATATATATATATATATATAAATGTGTATATATATAAATATAAAAACGTGTGTTTACGCTTTAGCCTTTGAACTTTTAAAACTGCCTCCTAGTTGTCTCCCACAAAGCACCCAACTTCCACTTCTATAAAGCTTGGGGCATCTAAAACCCCTCCCCTCCAAAAACACATTTTTAATAGGAAAATTTAAACTTTTTCAATTAATTTTAAATTGTTAGTCTTATGCAGTTTATTGCCTGAACACAAAAATACAGGTTATACATTACAATACTTGTGCTGAGTCTACATACTCAACTGTATTATGTATCATTATATATCATTTATCATAGTATCATCCACCCCACACATGACACACATTCAGAATTCATGTATGAAAAATGTTTTTATTTATACGGTATATAATTATATATATATATATATTTTTTTTTTTCATTGGCAGAGGTAGTGATTGAACAAATGCTCAGATCGACCTTTGTAATTCGACTCCTTTGTAACATCTCTCCTCCATTGAGGCATTTCTTCTGGCACCCTACCAACGAAACGGAAAAGGAACAGCTGGGTGAGCTGCGCGCTACCTGCCTGTGACGGAAATCAAATCCAGGATCGATGGATTCGTAGTCAGCGGTGTTAACTACTACACCACCGTGATGTGTGTATATATATATATATATATATATATATATATATACACAACTCTATCCTCAGTGACCTAGAGCATATTGTTCAGCACCCTACTCCCTACTCGTATCCCTAATCGCCTTGGAGATAGGTCCAACATCCTGGATTTATTTTTCACCAATCATCCTTCTTATTCTGTCAAACTTTTTCTCCGATGGGCTACTCCGACCACAATCTTATATCTACAGGGTGTCCCTTAAGTCCGGCATCATAGGAGAAATTCATATTTTTCTATTTCTACAAACCATAATTCATATTTTTCTCTTTCTACAGGCCATAATGTCTGTGAGCAAGGAAGAACGAATCCAGATAATTCTACTCATAGGAAATCGGAGTCAAAGAGAGTCCGCTGCTGAATTTAACAGACTGCATCCAGACCGCGAGCCAATAACACAGAGTTGTGTTAGCAGACTTGTTGCAAAGTTTAAGGAAACAGGATCCATAGAAGATAAACCACGCAGTGGACCTTCAAGGAGGTCCACTGACGATGATACAGCGACTGTTATCCTGGCTCATTTTAACAGAAGTCCAAATAAGTCTCTTCGGCGATTGTTCGCCGAGACAGGAGTGTAGAAAAGTAGCATCCATCGTATTCTTCAGGCTCACAAATGGCATCCATATAAACTTCAGATCCTACAGAAATTAAGCGAAGATGATCCCGACCGGCGGATGGAATTTTGTGAATGGGCTACGGAACAATATGCTTGGGATGCCAATTTCCCGTCCACCATTCTATTCAGTGACGAGGCTGTTTTTTATGGAAATGGTGAGGTAAATCGATAGAACACCCGCTACTGGTCTCAAAACAACCCTCACTGGTATATCTCTTCAAAGGAACAAGGTTCATCTCGGGTGATGGTATGGTGTGACATTTGGAAGGATCGCATCATAGGCCCCCCTCTTTTTCGATGACCATGTCACTGGAGGCACCTACCTACGTATCCTCAAGGAAGAAGCATTTCCCAGTGTCTTGAACGAAGAAGGAAATTTCCCAACATGGTTCCAGCAAGACGGCGCTCCTGCACATTACAGCACCCAAGTAAGGG
Source organism: Bathynomus jamesi (assembly GCA_023014485.1). Classification (NCBI taxonomy): domain Eukaryota; kingdom Metazoa; phylum Arthropoda; class Malacostraca; order Isopoda; family Cirolanidae; genus Bathynomus; species Bathynomus jamesi. Next base: position 1,387,274 of record JAJOZX010000045.1, on the reverse strand, counting down.
AATACCTGTACCAACAATTCCCTGGTCATTGGATAGGACGTCGAGGGCCTGTGGAATGGCCAGCTAGAAGCCCGGATCTCACGCCACTAGATTTTTATCTCTGGGGCCACTTGAAAGCGCTGGTATACGCAGAGAAAATTAGGAGTGTTGAACATTTGCGGCAGCGCATTATTGGGGCATGTAACACCATTACTCCTGACATCATTCACCGTGTGTTTGCTGACTGGGTATCACGTCTGAATTTGTGTATTGAAAACAATGGTGGACATATTGAGCGCGTTCTGTAAATAAAAGCTTTTGTTTTGCCTTTTTTTATTATTTTCCCTATGATGCCGGAATTATGGGACACCATGTATAGTGTAATGTTAGCACTATAATAACAATAATAATAATAGTATACTAATAATACTAATGTGTATACTAATAATGATGGTTGTTGATAATACTGGGGTCACCATGATCTTTTCAGATCAAATAATGTTATTAATTAGGTTGAGTGGTAGAATGAGTTTTCTTTCTTTATTAAACAAAATAAATGATTTATGAATGAGACAAAATATAAGTTGGTTGTTTCGTGGCCGGTCGATTCGCCGACGGACGTTTTGCCGACAGACATTTTGCCGACGGACGTTTCGCCGAACGGACGATTCGCCGACGGCTGTTTCGCCGAACGGACGATTCGCCGAACGGACAATTCGCCGAACGGACGATTCGCCGAACGGACGATTCGCCGAATGGACTGTCATTAATATTTCTATGACAAAATACACACGTTGCCTATCTTAACCTGGACACTCAATTCAAAAGACAAGAGTGTTTTAGCACTTGATGGACTTATTTTTATATTATATTACATTTCATTTGGAAGACATGAACCCATTGGGTGAAGGGGTCTGTCAAGTTTATTCAAGGTTATTCAGTTGAACTCCAAATCTAAATTCCATAACTCTTTATTCGGAGCTATTGAAGAATAGGGACCCCAGCCTTCTTTAGTTAGGCTTATAAGGCTAACTAACGAAAATATCACAACCTAACTTAACCAATCGTTAAGTTAACTGTACGCCCTTGACGATTGGTTAGGTTAGGTCATGATATTTTCGTTAGTTAGCTTTATAAAGCTAACTAAAGAAGGCTGGGGTCCCTATTCTTCAATAGCTCCGAATAAAGAGTTATGGAATTTAGATTTGGAGTTCAACTGAATAACCTTGAATAAACTTGACAGACCCCTTCACCCAAGTAGGTTCATGTCTTCCAAATGAAATGTAATATAATATAAAAATAAGTTCATCAAGTGCTAAAACACTCTTGTCTTTTGAATTGAGTGCCCAGGTTAAGATAGGCAACGTGTGTATTTTGTCATAGAAATATTAATGACAGTCCATTCGGCGAATCGTCCGTTCGGCGAATCGTCCGTTCGGCGAATTGTCCGTTCGGCGAAACGTCCGTCGGCAAAATGTCTGTCGGCAAAACGTCCGTCGGCGAATCGACCGGCCACGGCAGCTTTCGTGTCACTGGTTCTTCGGAGAGAGAGGTCGAGGTGCGATGTTGGCGTCCTACTCGAGAAGTCTTTGTAATGAGGTTCAGGTGTGAGGCAAGGCATAAGGACATGCCTTGAGTGAATCCTCGCGATGTGACGTTATCTTAGTCGTGGCTGTGTCGATGGAACATCGCGAAAGTATCAGGTTGTAACATAAATTCTGCTCGATTAGAAAACGGACGATAGATAATTAATAGAATAACCTCAAGATAATGTGAAATAGTTTTATAAATGTTGCAAAATACACGCGGCGACAGGTTCGCAAATGTTTTATTACGATGCAGAATGACTTAAGCTAGTGTAGGATTAGGCTATTGAATATTTTCTCTGGGGTTTTTCATACAGTTACAACGCCACCCCTACGATATTACAGTAATTGAAAAAACATGGAGCCCACGAAAGAGCATATTCGACATGTGATGCTGTATGAGTTCCATAAAGGATCTAACGCTAGTGAATCCGTAAGAAACATTCAAAGAATTTATGGAAATGATGTTGTGAGTGAATGGATGTGTAGGAGATGGTTTGAGAAGTTCAGAAATGGAGACTTCAGTCTGAAAGATTATCAACGAACAAGACGACCAAATGAGTTAGATAAAGAGTTGCTGAAAGCAACAGTGGACTAAAACCCAACGGTAACTGTAAGAGAACTTCGCTCGCAACTCGGCATTAGCCATATGACCATTCATCGTCATTTGAAGCTGTTAGGAAAAGTAGTGAAGGTTGGAAAATGGGTTCTGCATGATTTGTCACAAACGAATCTTCAACATCGAATCGATATTTGCACATCACTGCATTCTCGGCAACTGCAGGCACCGTTTTTGAATTGGATCGTCATTGGGGATGAAAAATGGGTCCTCTATAACAATATTAAGCGACGACATCAGTGGCTTAGCCGTGAAACAAAGCCTGAACCTCAGCCAAAGAATGGAATCCATCCAAAGAAAATTTTGCTATGCGTGTGGTGGGATATGCAAGGAATTACTCATTTTGAGCTTCTACCAGATAACCAAACAATCAAAGCTGAAGTCTACTGCGAACAACTCCAACGATTGAAGATGGCATTACGAGATAAACGTCCTGCATTAATTAATCGCAGAGGTGTTCTATTCCACCAGGATAACGCGCGCCCTCACACTGCTCGAATCACCACTGCCCAATTGGAGGCATTTGATTGGGAAAAAATGCCTCATCCGCCTTATTCTCCGGACATCCAACCTTCAGACTACCATTTATTCAGAAGTCTGCAACACCACCTAGATGGACAAAAGTTGCAATCCAGGGAAGCTATCGAAAACGAAGTGATCGCTTTTTTAAACTCGAAACCAAGGGATTTCTTTGAAGGTGGCATAAAAAAACTTTTCTACAGGTGGGAGGAGGTTATAGAAAAAGAAGGGAATTATATTGATGATTAATTTGTCATTATAAGTCATTTAATTTTTGTTCTGAATGAACTAAAAAATCGAGCAGAATCTATGTTACAACCTTATATTTGCAAACATCTCTGCCACTACATATCTATTTCTTGTCCTATCGCTCCAGTTTGGCCTTTGGATACTCCAAAACGGAGGCACCTTTGGCACTTTGGCACGTCTAATTGGGAGGCCCTTAGGCAGTACTTCTGTGATTTCCCATAGAATAATTTCTGCTTCCGTGGCTGGGGCCCATCCGACTGCGCTGAGCGCATCATGGAGGTAAATCTCTCGGGCATGAAGGCATACATTCCATATTCTTTACCTACTGGCTACTACTGATTGAAAAAACCCTTGATTTAACTTTGTTCTAATGTTATCCACAACAGAGAGGAGGCTTACAGAAAGTACTGTCGCCATTCAACTCCTGACTCTCATTCACCTTATATTTCTGGTCGGAATCGTGCAAAATCTGTTCTTCGACTCGCCAAATATCCCTTCATCGGACAAAAATGTGAAAACGTATCTAATTCTAATTCTTCTCGCTCTTTCTGGCACCTAACCAAGAACCTCTCCAACAACTTTACTACTCCTTCATTCCCTCCTCTTCTTGCTTTGCTTTGCTAACTCTTCTGTCTGTGAGTTGTCTGTGTTTGAACGAGACACACGGACGTCACTTAGAGTTGGTTGTAAAGCTGTTGTGCCTCCGTCATCTCCTTGTAACTCCTTGTAACTGCATGCCTCCTTCTTTAAAGAGAGCTCGCCGTACCGTGCCAGACTTTCGACACATTCTCATTCCTTTTCTGTCCAACTCTCTAATGCAAGGGTTAGTCTGTATTCTCAATCTTTCATCTACCCGACCCGTAAACTCTGGAATAATTTCACCCTTTCAATGACTTCCAATTTTTCAAACGCAGCGTGTCCAGGCATCTTGAAAACTTTGGAGCTTCATTTAGGTTCTCTTCTTCTATGAGGGGGGAACCGTTTTGTGAGCATTTGCCCTGGGCACCTCCTTCCTGTATATATATATATATATATATATATATATAATATATATATATACACCGAGTGTCCCAAAAGTCAGTTTACCGAAGAAATGTTCTCCTGAGGTGAGTTTACTACAAAGAAAAACTTGTTTCATAAATATATTTACAAAACATAAGAAAACAAAGAAAAAATTTCTGAAACATATTTACAAAACATGAGAATAGTTCTGGTTACAATAACTGTTCAAAATGTCGTCCATGTTGTTCGATGCACATCTTGTATCTGTCAACGGTTGACGGCAAATTGCTTTACATAGTTCCTTATCATTGCTTAAGAGCTGGAATTCTTTCACAAATGTAGTCTTTAAGGTCCTGAAGACATGCTGCTTTGTATATACCGTATATCCGTCATGTGACGGAGAAGACTTACAGTTTCACGTGAAATGCAAACCACGGGTCGCTACATCATCTGAACGCAGAGGACAATCACCTATCCAACTACTGATCAGACTGAACGTTGTTTGACCTCGCTGATCTAACAGGAAGCGGTGTTGCGACACGTCTACAACGTACCTGGCAGGCATCAAAAGAAATATAAAATAAGTTTGATATTTATTTCATAAATAGTTGCCTTGTTAACGCTTTACTCTTATCGATATTGTAAATATTGACATCGCAGACTCACCATTTTGTTTTACTAACAAGATAAGAACGGAAAAATTTACTCTCCAACAAAAATCCTTGAATGAGAGAAACAGAACATAATCCTTAGAGAAACCGTATATATATCTTGCCAATTAAGTTGTCATCATTATCATATATATTATATTATATATATATATATATATATATATATATACTGTATATATACACACACACACACACCGCGTGATTACAAATGATCTTCCCGATTTTAAACATTTATTATGAAAAACTAACAAAGCTACAACGAAAAGCAAGATACACAAATAAAGAACTCAAAATGTTTTATTTACAAGCTATTGAAGTTCAGTATGAGCTCCTTTTGTGGCTGATCGTTGGATCGGGCGTGGGAGCCTATACCTTGGCCGGCTCGTTCGCCCATTCTAACCCCCCCTTGACTTCATCCTCTGGGGCTATGTCAAAAATGAAGCTTTTGTTCCCCTAATGGCAACAACTTTGGAACATTTGAAGGAGAGGATACGTAAGGCTGTTAGAAAAGTACAGTATGATATGCTATAAAATGTATGGAGGGAAACAGAATAGCGCTTTGATGTCTGCAGAGCCACAAAAGGAGCTTATATTGAACTTCAATAGCTCGTAAATAAAACTTTTTGAGTTCTTCTTTATTTGTATATCTTGCTTTTCGCTTCGCTTTGTTCGCTTTGTTAGTTTTTTCATAACAAATGTTTAAAATCGGGAAGATGATTTGTAATCACCTGATATATATATATATATATAACGTAAAGAACGACGCTTGTATAGGAGATATTCCGCGCAAGACGAGAGAGAGAAAACGGAACAAATGAAAAAATGAAGTAACCACCTGGGAATCGAACCCGGGATCTTCCGATTGCCGGTCAGACGCGATACCATTACACCATGGACTTCACTCTTCCAAACGCCGTAATTCTTCTACATACTCGCAGAAACCAATGCCCCAAGGGGCACCTCCCGCATGCCGTAACATTATATACATTCAACTGCAAAGAACACGCAGTATAAATAACGTAAAGAACGACGCTTGTATAGGAGATATTCCGCGCAAGACGAGAGAGAGAAAACGGAACAAATGAAAAAATGAAGTAACCACCTGGGAATCGAACCCGGGATCTTCCGATTGCCGGTCAGACGCGATACCATTACACCATGGACTTCACTCTTCCAAACACCGTAATTCTTCTACATACTCGCAGAAACCAATGCCCCAAGGGGGCACCTCCCGCATGCCGTAACATTATATACATTCAACTGCAAAGAACACGCAGTATAAATAACGTAAAGAACGACGCTTGTATAGGAGATATTCCGCGCAAGACGAGAGAGAGAAAACGGAACAAATGAAAAAATGAAGTAACCACCCAGGTGGTTACTTCATTTTTTCATTTGTTCCGTTTTCTCTCTCTCGTCTTGCGCGGAATATCTCCTATACAAGCGTCGTTCTTTACGTTATTTATACTGCGTGTTCTTTGCAGTTGAATGTATATAATGTTACGGCATGCGGGAGGTGCCCCTTGGGGCATTGGTTTCTGCGAGTATGTAGAAGAATTACGGCGTTTGGAAGAGTGAAGTCCATGGTGTAATGGTATCGCGTCTGACCGGCAATCGGAAGATCCCGGGTTCGATTCCCAGGTGGTTACTTCATTTTTTCATTTGTTCCGTTTTCTCTCTCTCGTCTTGCGCGGAATATCTCCTATACAAGCGTCGTTCTTTACGTTATTTATACTGCGTGTTCTTTGCAGTTGAATGTATATAATGTTACGGCATGCGGGAGGTGCCCCCTTGGGGCATTGGTTTCTGCGAGTATGTAGAAGAATTACGGCGTTTGGAAGAGTGAAGTCCATGGTGTAATGGTATCGCGTCTGACCGGCAATCGGAAGATCCCGGGTTCTATTCCCAGGTGGTTACTTCATTTTTTCATTTGTTCCGTTTTCTCTCTCTCGTCTTGCGCGGAATATCTCCTATACAAGCGTCGTTCTTTACGTTATTTATACTGCGTGTTCTTTGCAGTTGAATGTATGTATATATATATATATGTGTGTAAAAATGAACAATGAACAATTCCTATACCATCATTATATGGATTCATTGTCTTTATGCAGTACTTATGTTTGTACGGTTTTTATGTTTGAGTGTTCATTTTTACATAAGAAACCAAAATCGCCTAAGCGAGTTTTGGATAGAATTTCGATTTGTACTTCTTTATTCATTACTGTATTTCTCTAATTCATCTTTTCTAATAATGACTTATACTGTACGTATGACATAATGTGAATAACTATGACGTCATAAAGTAACTTAATTCTCTTCACGTTTTCCATACCGCGAATACTGAATCACCCATTTGGTATGTGGATATCTTTCATGTTCAATGTATGGTAAATTCTTTAATAATAATAATAATTAAAAAAACTTCATTCTCTATACGTCATTATTTATATGTTGTGTTCTACCTATTGTCTACTGATGCCTATCAACCTATCAGTCCATATTTTACGCGTGTCTATATTATGCACACAACCTATTGTGTTACGTACATGTAAATACGTCCACATGTATTTTTTTATTTTTTCTTTTAAGTGCGTTCACCCCTTGCAAGATATTCATAAATGCTTAGGCGAGTGGTCGAATTCCGCCAATCAGCATAAATCGAACATCTGAAAACGAAAAATCTCCTCTCGCTCTAATTTCAATTTATAACACATTATCATGCGCTATGTATAATCATGTGTGTCATGTTGTGTATAAATTATCTCGTATGTGCCCAGGTACTTTGTGTTGTACTAATAACCATATATAATAACCATATATAAATATAAAAACACTGTAAGAATTGTAAACGACGTAATGTACTTTAAATGGAATTGTAATTAACGATACTAAGTGAAATGTGAATTAATCCATAATTATAATCATGATTGTTGTGAACCAAATTACAACGTACTCAATGATGTACTTAGATTGTACTTATGTGCTACTACGAAATTATATCGCCTTCAGAAATGTATACTCGGCGAAAATACGATTAGTTTTTATTTTTATTTTTTAAATTTTTATTTGGAATCTTTCATCTGATCATGTGTTTAAAGGGGGGAACTTAACCTTCAACTTCATTCCCCCAACATTTAGACTTATATGATACATGTAATTGTAAAATTAACTTCACTTCATTACTGCACTCTTCTTTGGTCACTACTACGACACTCCCTTGTTAGCAGCCTCGCTGCGAGGAGGGGGAAGAGGCCCCTTGCCTCCTTAATTTTTTTTAGATTCCGGTTGAGCCATGGTCGAAAGAGGTCGAACCTCTACCCCTGTAGAGTTGGGCTCTCTTCAGAAGAACTTAGTCAGTAAAGTCGATAAGTTATAAAAGAAAAGTCGATAATTTTAATATCAGAGAAAGTATCAGAGTATTATAGAAAGAGAAGAATTAACAACTGTTGACCTAATAGCGAGAGAAAAGAATTAGAATGTTATAGAAGAAATATCCGTTGCTGCCTCCCAACCAGAACCCCCATCGATTCGAACCACCCCAGGGCCATAGATGGAGGGGTTATAACATATATATATATATATATATATATATATATATATATATGAAAAAATCACCCCACTAGGGACTGAACCCACTACCTCCTGAATACAAAGGGAGGGCGCCAGACACTACACTACGACGAGATGAAAGTTAAAATAACTATAACTCTTTCTCGTTCAGAGGAATTTTACGTGTTAGCCCTCCCGCAATCGAGATAATGACCAACAAACAATTCATTCAAACTATCTGGTGCAACGCTGAGACCCCTTCGAAACCTACCTAATACCTAATCTGTAACGCTTGGGATTTGCAATTATAATTTTCATATACTTAAGTGAATTAAACGGCTGATAAGGTATTTACACTATTTACAGAAAATGGAAAAATTCAAAGGAAATGGAAACTGATAAATTTTAATACCAACTCAAATATCTAGTATATATATTCTTTTCTATTTTGGGTTGCGTTTCTTTTTGAACACCCTGGGCTAACTTAATCAGTCAGTATTATTATTACCATATATGAATTAAAAATTTAGGCTTATGTCAGATATTGTATCCGTTTTTAATTTTAAACGTAATGGATCGTAGTACTGTTTATTCAAAAAGTGACGCCTACGTAACTGATAACTGTGAATCTGATCACTTGATTTATACGAAAGATCCGTTCTTTCAAATTTAATTAATCAAAAATGGCAACGAGTTTTGTCGCGTAGAAAGCAATGAAATTTAATAATGTTGTCTTTGTGGTTGAGACTCGGAATAGAATTACATCCGTAATATGCGCAGTATCTAACCTTTTCTTGTCTCAAATCCAGGTTTCATTTTATTTTGGCACTTTTAATCGTTGAAAATTTATCTGAAAATATACTATGTCCATATTTCCATTTTGCAGCGCCAGCTAACTCGAAAATAGATCTAGTTTCAAAATTTTTTACGAGTTTGTTGTGTTTCGTGTTCCCTAAAAGGAAGTAGAAAATCATTTTATTATAATATATATATATATATATATATATATATATATATACACAAATGGTCCAAAGAGGATTAATATCTTGTTTGGTTTTATGATTAAAAACATTTATATTGATTATAAATATAATTAAAAAAGTCAAAAGGTAAATTCTCTTATATTAAAAGGTAAATTAATTATTACATTTCTCTCTCTCTCTCTCTCTCTCTCTCTCTCTCTCAATATATATATATATATGCATATAACTGCAATGACCGCGCAGTATATAAATGAATAGAAACGACATAAGTGTTAAGGAACGTTTCTGCACACGAGGAGGAGAGATAACGAATAATGAAAAATGAGGCGAAGCCTCATTTTTCATTATTCGTTATCTCTCCTCCTCGTGTGCAGAAACGTTCCTTAACACTTATGTCGTTTCTATTCATATATATATATATATATATATTTCATTTATATTCCTCGTCGTACTGTAAGTAAAAGTTGCTTAGGAATTAAATAGTTATTGTGCACTAAATCCCTTGAGAACATTTTGCAAAGACTTGTAATCTTTTTTGATTCATTAAACCTGTGCTAATTGCTTCGCAGGGAGCTATTGAATTATTCAGCTTTAAAGAATGCATTGTACTTTATTCTTTTTAGAAGTAAGAATGTTCTTGCATATCAATTACAAAATCTTTTCATTACGTTTACATTTTCTTCTCAGAAAACAGACACTCGTTGAATATATAAAAACGTGACGTAACGTTTTATTAAATAAATTTAAACCTCCCCTTTTTTTTACGCATTTTGCAGAATATTTGCGTATACATCGAATTTACATTAAATATAATTACTGCAGTAAATTATTTTACTGAAGCAAAACTTAACATTTCAAATGTTTTACGGGAAATGTTATAAAAAGTACGATAATATTTGAGACACCTTAATAAAATTAATAAAATTTAGTAAATATTGAACAAAAGTGAATACTCACGTTGAATATTTGCCGAGACATTCGTTGCTGTTATCATAAGCAAAAGAATGAAAGTTACAATTCTCTGCTCCCATTTCAACACCAATGCTCGTAGAGGTAAATGCGGTTCTACCCTTTTACCGTGGCTTACAGGGGGCATTACTCCCCAGTTAAAGGGGACCATAGCTGGAGATTAACTCCTCCGGATTTGTGTTTAACTCGAAAGTTTGTTCCCTCCCACGAACGCTTAGCCAGTCTCTTCCTCCGCAGGAATTACCATCCGTATATCCATTTTCAATTTCAAAATTAACACTTTCCTTTCTACAGAAGGAACTCGAATCGGTTATACATATGGAGAAGAGAATCTACTGTCTAACTTTCTATTTTAGTTTGCTTGAATAAACAACCAATCTGGACGATGAAAGGTGCTAACGAACTTCGCTTCATACTGTATTGTTATCAAATTATAAACACTCTTCGACCAAGGATTGCCTGATTGAATAATTGAAGATTCATTGAAGGTACAAACTCTCAATTTTCTTAGATTTTCACGAAACTATCACTATTCGCTATCGTTTGTTTGAACAGCGAAACTAATGATGAAGAACAAAAAAAAAACACAAATACGATTCTACACTTATTTTCCACTAACTAAAACTTATTATGATGTAAGTAGCAGGTGCGCATAAATACTTTACGCAAATCAATATTTATATACAAATATGTTTATTTGCAGAAAATACAGATTATTCAATACAAAAACTTGACAAGCAACGTGATGCATCGGTATAAATTATTCACTGTTGTAAAATTTACCAAATGGCAATCAGTACGTAAGTGTTTTTAGTAATGAAGTAGTTTGAAAAATTGATTAATTCTGTTCATTTCATGAGGAAATGTCTGATGTGGGTCCCCAAAATGTCCGAGAAAGTTCATTTGCGTTCTTCCAATCTGAAAATAAAAAAATAAAATTAAAATGAGTGATAGAATTATTGCTTCGGTTAATCAGGTTAATTTAATTTTATACAGTTAATTAATAAAGTTTTATTTTTAAATAATTTAAATTGTACAGATGTAAAGTTAAATTTTCCTTTACATTTTTTATTTATGGTCAGTTTTTATAAAACAAAACGTCATAATCAAATATTTATTACATGAGAATTATATTTTTCAAGTTTAAAAATACGATTTATAAAAACGTTTCATATCATTTTTCTCTTTAGAATTTAAATAATTAACAACTATCATAATTATTAAATAGGGTAAATTCATTTTAATTAATAATGAGATAAGATAGAGCACTTTATCTCGTCTCATTACTAAAATAATTTCGCTGTGTATAATGATAACAAACACTATGATAGTTAGTCAAGATATTCTATATGTACATCTTATCACACACTGACAGTTAATTATTACCCCAAAAATATATTACATATTGAATTTGAGGGACAGATATGTTCACTCACTAAAGCACAAGAAATTACAGGTAAAATTTCTTGTGCTTTTTTAGCTACGTGGAAAAAAGCCTAATAAATTTCGGAAAACTGTCAATGGTCTTTTCCAGTAAACTGCTAACTGCGATTTTCCCTTACACGAGAGCTGGCACTCGTGCCGTAAGCAATCGCTTCTTGAAGGATTGTGCTTTCAGTTTCGCAATCGCTTCTTGAGGGATTGTCCTTTCATCTCTTCCTAAAAGAGATATTTGCTTTACACACTTTTTTCCAATTTGGATTTGGTAAAAGGGAGGAACTGTAAAATGAGCACCGATACAGGTGTGCCTCCTTCCTAATATTTTTCTTCTTTTTTAACACTCCATTAAAGGAGTAAATGGAAAAGATTTTTTGTTTTTTGTTTTTTGAGATGCATAATAGGGCGAAAAATAATTTACATTTTGCAAAATCAAACATTCTGATTACATAAACAGACTATAGATATTAAATAATAATTTAATATAAGGAAAAAAGATATATACAGGGCGTCCCAAAAAAATTTATACACACTTTAACAGCTGATAGCTCAATTGATGTTTCTTTCTTTCCAAGTTAAACCCATTAGAATTAATAATGGCAGTCAGACTAAGCTTTGAACAAAGGAAATTCATTCTAAAATGCTACTGGAAGTGTGAAAACGCAGTTGAAGTGCAAAGACAGTTTAGGAGGGAGTTTCAAACAGATCCACCAACGCGACTTACCATCACTCGAATTAGAGATGGAATTAGCCGATGGAACTGTTCAGAATGTCCACAAGAAGCGTTCCGGAAGACCACGGACATCGACAAGCCCCACAAAGCAAGAAAGAGTACTGGAAACGTATCACCAAAGTCCAAGAAAATCTGTGCGGCAAGCGAGTCGTGAGGTAGGAATTTCAGAATCGTCTGTCCAACGCATTTTGAAGCGCTGTCAATGGAAAAGTTACATTCCAAGATTAGTCCATGCTATTAATGAAGATGATCCTGACCGAAGAGTGGAGTATTGCGAGTGGTACTTGGCACGATGTGGATGTGGATTGGACGAAGGGGTTTCGTAGAATACCCTCCGCGTTCACCAGATAGACTTTTTTTATGGGGATACTTAAAAGACAAAGTCTACGCTATAAAACCTGCAACAGTCGCTGAATTGAGAGCAGCCATTGAACGAGAATGCACACAAATACCAAACGAAATGTTTCGTGATGTTTGCGATTCCATTGTTTCGCGTTATCAGCAGTGCCTGGACCAGAACGGACGTCAGTTTGAAAACAGGCGTTGACAAAACAATTAAATAATGTCTGTAGATTCTACTACATTTTGAAAATGAAATATATTTTAATAAACACTGCCTTTATAATTATTTAAAGTGTGTATACATTTTTTTGGGACGCCCTGTATATATATACACACACACACACACACACACCTTTGGTTTGCTTCCGCCCGAATTGTTCATTCTGACGAAGGTCAAGCTTTTCACTCCTCCTTAGACCTACAGTTTAACGTGGAATCCGAACCACGCCCCATCAGCAGCCCAGCTTCTTAATCACTAGGCTACCTAGGGTACCCATTTATCTACCAACCACTTTCTTTATTGTGTGGAAGGATGAACAGCTGGGTTTTGCTGCGCGCCGGCTGCCGTCGGGTCTCGAGCCCGGGGCCGATGGATTCGTAGTCAGCGACGTTAACCACTACACCACCGAGGCGCATTTATATATATATATCTCTACATACACATAGAGCTGTGCCTAACGGCGCTAGTTAATTACACTGTACAACAGTGAAAAAAAAACGGAAATGAGATCGTCATTTTTATGGCTACTTATATGCGTAGATTGCGAAAATAACACTCATTTATTTGTATCACCCACCGATTTTATGAAAATGACCCTATTTCATTGTATCATTTTGAGAACCACTGGTTCTCTGAACGCATCTTTTACATTTTGTTCAGTCATGCATATGCTGTGGTGGTGGTGTTCGGCTCTGTGTTTCCAGTTTGATTTTATGAAAAATTTCTTTTATTAATCATTTAAAACAAAATTGTCAGCCATATTTTATCATAAATCGGTGCTATAAGTGAGTATTATTGAATACCAGCTATCAAATTATGTATATTTCACCGACAACGTCTATATTGTGTGAAATTGCAAATTGATCTATCATTTTCTTATTTTACAGGTTTTTATTGATGTTATGCTACAATGTCTAGAGAGTGCAAAAATTCGCCAGACAGTTTTTGTTATATTTGTGGGACATTAACGTTAAAATAGTACAAAAGGAAGTTGACTTCTCATGTGAAAAAGCTTTATGAATTATATTTCGCATGCAAAGTTGGTGATCAGGATAAGCACTGGGCGCCTCATATCTGCTGTGTGAGATGTACAGTGCTTACAATAAGTCTCGCGCCTCTGTCTCGTCCCGAGCTAGTCTGTTAGGTATAAAATGGGCGGTCCATATGGCAGCGGAGGTGTGTTCGGATTGGTGCACATAACTGCTCTAACCCCATCAATGACGTCCATTATTACGTCACTTCTGCTACATTTTAGCGTTTAAAATACAAATGATTAAGAAGCAGAATGACCAAGTTTCGGGATGTTGGGATGGTTATGGAGCAATCGTAGTCATCATAATATTAGCTGGGCATTACATTATACCGTCTCAATATATACTGTAGACTATAGAGAACGACTAATTCGGCAAATATCCCAAATCATGGCATGGTACCTAAGTTATTTTGACGCAGGTCTAAATTATTTGCTCAAATGCAATGATTGATATTAAGTAATTGTTGGGAATTGTTGTCAATATTGTTGTTTGTGATACATATCCTACGTGAAGAATCTAATGACCAAATTCCTCAGTGAACCTCTCACGCGCCCGCATTTCGAGGAAGTCACGGTCGTCTCACTAATAGATAGTTTATCCATTGTTTTAAGTGGTAACCTATTCCATCTTATGAAAGTCATTAGTCTAAAGCAAGACTGGTGGGCCGTGAATCAGAGAAATTTGCATTTGATTTGTTCATTTTAATTATTACGTAATATAGTAAACTCAGTGGCGGATCTACTATGAAACTAATGAAGCTTAAGCTTCAGGGCCCCTAATCCAGGAGGGGTCCAGAAGCAACTTTTTTTTTAATGAGTGAATTTTTCAACAAAATCGATGGAGTTTTTTTAAGTGTTTGTTATTAAAATAAGGCTATTTTAGTGATAGAATCATAAGCCAATGGGTTGAAGTACTTAATATTGACCTTAGAATATGCGCTAATACCCATTTCATATGGCCTCAAAATGCCCCTGTAATTGGTCAAATTTCAAAATTTTCTCGGGGGCTTGCAGCGCCCGAACCCCCAGCTGTATGGGCTCGCTGAGCTCGCCAGACCTCGTTGCTGGTGGGAAGGGGCTCACTGTATGGCCCATTTTCAAGGACACCACCCCACCACCCCGTTCTCCGCCATTTGGGCCTCGAGGTCCTTGCAAGGGCAGCAAGGCCCTTTGAACCTTGTTGGATGTTGTCCTATTGTTGCTGGTTACGAAGGGGCCCCCATAACAGTTCAAGCTTCAGGGTCCCAAAAATGTAGGTCCGCCACTGAGTATACTGTATATAGTAGTATATAAGAGTTTATTGGTAGCATATCATATGACAATTCGGATCTTTTCCGTTTGACTGCCGCCATTGAAACATAATTAAACTTTTTGTATTTTGTATTTTAACTGAAATGTCTTGATGATACAAAATAAGTTACTTTATAAAAAAGCTTTTCTTAATTTTTCCTTCAATTTTTGTTTCTTATAAACAATTTTAATTACTTTCAAGATCCATGCTTAATTTTTAAGTTTTAATCGTGTACTCAGAAAAATAAGGGGATCACCTGAAGATCAGGGCCTCCAGCCTTCTTTAGTTAGCTTTATAAGGCTAACTAACAAAAATATCACGACCTAACCTAACCAATCGTCAAGGTCGTACAGTTGACCTAACGATTGGTTAGGTTAGGTCGTGATATTTTCGTTAGTTAGCCGGTGCTACTGTAGTATGCGGTCTACCGTTAAGTTTCTACTGTAGTATGCGGTCTACCGTTAAGTTTCTACTGTAGTATGCGGTCTACCGTTCAAAATATTTAAAAGGAATTGAAAATGAATTGAAAGGAATTATAATTTAATTTACACAATTAAGGAATTATTAAAGAAGTTAAACATACTACTACCGCATACTTAACGGTAGACCGCATACTACAGTACGCCCTTGATGATTGGTTAGGTTAAGTCGTGATATTTTCGTTAGTTTTAACGAAAATATCACGACTTAACCTAACCAATCGTCAAGGGCGTACAATTAACCTAATAATAAGATAATAAGAAGATAAGAAGCTATAATTAAAAGGTAGACCGCCGAATCGTAGGTAGACCGCATACTACAGTAGCACCAGTTAGCCTTATAAGGCTAAGTAAAGAAGGCTGGGGGCACTCACCTCTTATGTTTCAATGGCGGCAGTCAAACGGAAAAGATCCGACAATTCTCATAAACATGTGATGACCTCGATGTTGCCAGTTTTTATTTTTTTCCTGAAACTATTACCTTCTCAGTTTGTTTCAACAATGCATATATTATCATCTCCATGAGCGTAGACATTGCAAGAAAAGATTCTAACTAAGGATAAGTAAAGTTCTTTCATGGTCACAATATATACTTTTATAGATGTCAAACATAAAAATATAATAAAATTCTATATTAACATAAATATATATTCGATACACATTTACGTCATGGCTTTAACATCAGTATTTCGTATAGCTTCCTCCGGCATCAATAATTTCTTGCAATCGTTGCGGCATAGAAGAGGCCAGATTGTAGGGAATGTTTGGTGTTCGACGTAAGCTCTCCCAACTATTCCTCGTGTAAGCTAAAAGTGCTTCAAATGTTCTTTCATTGCGTTGCTCCCGTTCGTTAATCATTATTGCCCAAAGGTTTTCAATCGGATTCATATCAGGAGAACGTGGTGGCAGAATTAGATTAATAATCTCTGGCTCCCTTTCCTCCTCCCTTCGTAATTCCCCACCCAACCTCGTTTCCTTCGACATAGCAACGCTCACCTCCATCCTCATTCCACTTCCTTCATTAAACCTATTATCGCTTTTACTGTCCCTTCCTTCCATCCTTCAATGCCAGCGTTCTTAAACCTAGCACATAAATTATATAATATGGAATCTAACACCTTAGATCTCTACGCATTCATGTTACTTGAAGACGCCTGTGTCTTAGGGGAATCTAAGTGTTGACAGTGGGCTTGAGGGGTAGTCTATAGATTATTACAGATGACCTTGAACGCTCCAACTATTTAAAAATGATTATTTATTACGCACATCATATGGCATAATACACACATGAATTTAAGTATCTTACACTATAGGAATGGAATTGAATCCTACCAGAGTTAAAAAGTCGCAAAATATGATAGATTAGTTTGTATTAAGAGGTTACTAAGAGAAAAGGATTTGGGATAGAGCGGAAGGCAGAGAGTATATTTTCTCGAGTTTCGGTTATTATTAACGTTATATGGATACATTGCCATGCGGTGTGATGAGAGAGAGAGAGAGAGAGAGCTTTTAAATCACACCTTTTAAATGGTTTGTGGGTAAGGGCTTCACGTATGTTATTTTAGTCCAGGGTAGTTTATGTGGAGGTGTTAACGTAACTTGCACTTGGGACTGTTAATTGTAAGACAACTACCATAGCTGGGACTGAGACACGTTATCCCCTGCATACTCTATATATATCTATATACAGTATGTCGCTATATATAAATAGATAGAGTGATCGACACAATGATAATGTGGACGTCATTGATGGGGTTAGAGCAATTATGTGCACCAATCCGAACACACCTCCGCTGCCATAAGGACCGCTCATTTTATACCTAACAGACTAGCTTGGGGACGAGACAGAGGCGCGAGACTTATTGTAAGCACTGTACAAGCTCGTTATCTGCATGGTTCAAAGGCACCGGTCCTGGTCTGGGATTCGGTGTCCCAATGGTATGGACAGAGCCGCTGGACCATTCAACTGATTGCTATTTCTGCTTAACGAACATCACAGGTTTGAATCTTTTATTTTTCTGAATATACGTCAAATTTGGTGTTTTTAGCACATTTTAGCATATCCTGCTCTGCATAATGTATTACACAATTATGCTATCTTAAGTAGTCAACAATGTCTATTGTCTCACATTACAGGTTACAACAGAAAAGGGAAAAAGGCTATAGTCTACCCAAATCTTCGTTCTGCTATGTGTCCTGTGGAACAGTGGAACATTCTACAGACAGGGCCGGCTCAAGGTACCGGCAACTCGGGCAGTTGCCCGGGGCGCCACGTGCTAAGGGGCGCCACGTCATGTGTTTGGGATCTTCCAAATACAAAGGGAAAAATAGAAAAATAAATAAATAAAATAAAATAAAAGAGTCAAATGTGAAAATTTCCTGATGTGGAGTAAAATTTTCAGGGATTATGACATTATATTAGCCAATAGCATTAGTACCAGACTACCAGTAAAGCTAAGGTCAGCTTGGCCCGACATGGGATGACATGTCACGTGGGTTGATGTGGCCGCGTAGGTGAGCGTTGAGCACAAATTACATACGCCTGGCAGCGCTGCCATCCTTTAATATCTCATCAGTGTTGCCACTTTGTGGAATTTTTACATTTGTTTGTGGATTTACCTCAGACAAAAGTGGCAACACTGTCTCTCATATTTTCATACATGGTTCCATTTTGAGAATGTTTAGTTGTACTTTGAGTGAATATCGTTAATTGTAATAAACTCTTTATTCCTACATTTGTAGTTTTTCCTCATTGTGAACAAATTTTAAAATTATACTTGTAAGGGCGCCGAAGTTCAGCTTGCCCGGGGCGCCAGCAATCCTAGGGCCGGCCCTGTCTACAGATATACCCATCCCTCGTCTTCCAACTGAAATGCCGACCGATAACACAGACTCTGTCAAATCGGAGTCAGACGGCGAATGCTATGAAGCTCAAGTCGAGTCCAAGAAAGAACAACATCTCATCACGCAGCCTGAACTCAATGATTTGGTCCGTGATTTAATACTTACCAAGCAACAAAGTGAACTGCTGGCCTCACGTCTACAGGAATGGAATCTGCTGGCGGAAGACGTACGAATTACAGCATTCCGAAGGCGCTCCTTGGATTTGCAGGAATATTTCACAATGAAGAACAATCTTTGTTATTGCATTGATATACATGGTCTGTTCGATGCTCTGGGTTTGTGCTATGAACCGAATCAGTGGAGATTGTTCATTGATGCACCTCTGTGCAGTGTTAAGGGTGTACTGCTACACAATGGGAACACAATGCCTTCTGTTCTGATCGCTCATTCAGTCGTCTTGAGAGAAACGTATGACAATGTTGCTTTTATTCTGGACTGTATAAAATACAATGAACATGAATGGCTTATCTGCGCAGATTTGAAGGTTGTGGCTATTCTCAATGGATTGCAAACTGGCTATACGAAATACATGTATTTCCTATGCAAGTGGGATAGCCGAGCAAGGTCTGAACACTACACACGCTCAGTATGGCCGCCACGAGACAATTCCTCACCTGGATCTCACAATGTTATTCACGAACCACTAGTACGAAAGGAAAAGGTTATCTTGCTGCCACTTCACATAAAACTACTGTAGGGCTGATGAAACAATTTGCAAAGGCGTTGAAACAGGATAAGCCTGCCTTCAAATATCTAAAGGAAAAATTCCCAAAAATAAGTGATGCCAAGATTAAAGAAGGCACATTCGTCGGCCCTCAAATTCGCCAACTCATGCTAGACGAACACTTTGAAGCGGTGATGGATGAGATTGAGTTGGCAGCCTGGCGTGCATTCAAAAACGTGTGCAGCGGTCTACTAGGAAAGACTAAATACGACAACTATGCTGCACTTGTGGATCACCTTATCAACTCATACCAACGTCTCGGATGTAAAATGTCATTGAAAATTCATTTTTTGCATTCACATTTCTCATTCTTTCCGGAAAACGCATCTGCTGTTAGCGACGAACACGGGGAGAGATTCCACCAGGATATAACCACAATGGAGAGCCGATACAAAGGGAAGTGGAGTCCTGCTATGCTGGCCGATTTCTGCTGGAATTTAAAGCGTGACCAACCAGAAGCATCACACAAACGCCAGCATAAATACAAATAATGAGTTGAAAACAGTATAATACGAGAGTTTTATGTTAATTTTGTGCATATATGTTGAAGTATAGCAATAATTAAACTGTTCCATATGATAAAGCCTATCTGTTTATCAATATATTCTTATTTTTTGGTATGAAGAGTTTAAGCAGTCATTACAAAAAAACGTGACGTGATAGAAAAAGACTATTTTCAGATTTTGGAATCAGCACACTCGAAATATTAAGAATGACCGAATGTTATTTTCATTTTTTTTCTAAACTGAAAATTTGTTGTGCAGTGAATAATTATTAGCGCATCTATTAGCGGCACTAATTTTCAAAATAGTTAGCGGAACAGATAGCGCCGCTACATTTTTAGGCAATGTTAGGCGCTAACCGCTAAGCGCTAACATAAATTAAAATGAATAGAGTCTTAGAATGGTATTCTCTATATTACGTTGCTTTTTGTGCATAATGCTGAACGTAGAATATATAATAATAAACAGTTTCCTGAACTGAGTCTTTCCAATAAATAAGTTTAATTATAAATATAAAATTACGCAATTTTCTTGAATACCCAATAATCATTTTAAAGATATAATTTTGTTTCCATTTCATACTAATAAAAAATAATAACAAATAGCGAACACATATAAATGTATACAAATGCATTATTATTATTAAAAAATAGTACTTAGCTATATATTTAAAAAAAATTAGCGCCAAAATTAGCGTTAGCTTTAACGCCGCTAATTTTAAAAATTGTTAGCGTTAGCTTTAGCGCCGCTAGAATTTATTTGCATTAGCGTTAGCATTAGCAGCGCTATATTTATCAGTTAGCGAGCACAGCTCTGTATATATATATATATATATATATATATATAATTTCTCAATATTTCTCAACTGCAGGACAAAAATAACCCTAAAACCAACTCTAAACAACACTAAAACCAACACAAAGAGACCTCTCCTGGGTTCAGATAATCGACTATACTTTCATAAACCAGTTTTTAACGATGAATCCAAATATGAGAGTCGTTTCTTGTGCAAATGCTCCGTTTCTGAGTTATGTCCTGTACATTTTTTGGCCAATGACCTGACAGTATTTAATCACGTGATGAGAAACCGAAAGCAGTATAAAGTATCAACCAATCACTGTCATTCTTTCTTCCTTTGTGGGTGCTGGAGACGTTGTTAGGTTGGGTTAGATTATTTTTTTTGCGTATTTTAACCCTACATTTTTCCCTTTTCTTCAAAGCCATGCCCACTTTTGTTGGGGGTTCAGTATTCTATGGGGAAGAAGGGGTGGCTCCAGAAAAATACATTTGCACAGGAAATGAATATCACCATTGAAAAGAGGAAAAAAAACTTATCTAGAAAATCATGGATTTGTGTCTGAACCCAGGAGTGGTCCTTTTCTCTATAATTACCCAACCCTGGAACGCTGACATGGTTACCCATGCCTTCGTATTTGCTTTCCATATGACAGGAAGACAACCTTTAACATACCCCTTGAGAGCCCTGGGAATTTCAAAATGGTATACAAGCAATAAAGCAATAAAGCAAATCGATCCTTGGATATCTTAAAACCTGGCATCGATTTTTCCTGCCTTGAAATATGGGTCATAATGGGCATCGTTTTCCAAAGTAGCCCTGTGTCATCTACGTGGAATACTTGTTGAGGCGTGTAACCCACCTCCTCAATGATTTCAACAAGTTCATTTTTGAACTTGAAGCTGCTTGATCATCAGCACTAGCAGCTTCACCCTGAACAGAAATGTTATGCAAGTTAACACGCCTCTTAAACCTATCAAATCACCCCATGCTAGCATTAAAAGGCTCAACATCAGACCCTTAGGGATAATCTGGTTAATTCCTAGTTTGGAGGCGTCCTCTTAATACGCAACGCATATGTATAAATATTATATCATAATTTTGTTTATTTTATAAATAAAAAGAATATATTTCATGATATATTTTTGACCCCCATCGTTTGTATCAGGAACAAATCTAAGCTTTTACGTTTCCGTTTCCAACTTATCAAGAATATAACATTTCATTCTTCGTGCTAAAATTAATCGCATTTTTGACGCAAGATAATTTTTCTGAGATATTTGGCCCACACATATTTTTTTTAGGATTTTTTTATTACGCTAGATGGAAAACTCAATCACCCTAAATTACCGTAACTCTAATTAGCAAAGATGTAAAAGTAATAATTTTTTCTATACCTTCTTTGAACAGCAAAAATTATTAATAACATACTGCCAGTAGATAAAAATAAAAATTAGAAAGTATAAGTAAACATTTTGCAGAATCAAATGCATTTATTTAAAACTAAGCATACTGTATAATGAATTAGTCTAAAAAAGACTTCGCCAAACTCTGCCCTAACGCAAGACTGATTACCATAAAATAGGGTAATTACCGTAAAGTGGAAGCACTGGCTGAATTGCACAGCGTGGCTGCACAGCGCCGATGCACTGCGGCAATCGCGTGCGATAAAAAAAATAAGGGTGTACGGGGAATCGAAAAACTCGATTGGGGTCGATTTGGCAAAAGAATCGAAACTCGACTCGAATCAGCGCGTAGTGAATCGAGAATTTCGATTCGGCCTGTTCCGACTTAGTTCAAACTGTCTGGTAAGTCTGGTGGATATTGGAATTTGGGACAAGGTGTGGGGAACTTTCTTATATTATGTGATTAAATGTTATGATTTCGTTAAATAAATAGTTTTTGTCTTGACAGCGCTGAGCGAAACAGCGCAAAGCGGGAATTTATTATATATATATATATATATATATATATATATATATTTATTTTTTTTTTTAACTGCAAACGGCACACAGTATAATTAATGTAAAGAACAACGCTTGTTTAGAAGAGTGTCCACACAAGAGGAGGAGAGAAAACGAGCAATGAAAAATGAGGCACCTCCCGGGAATCGAACCCAGGATTCATAGAGGACCTTGGTGCAATGGTTAGCATATCTGACTGGCAATTGGATGGTCCCGGGTTCGATTCCCTGGAGGTGCCTCATTTTTCATTGCTCGTTTTCACTCCTCCTCTTGTGTGGACACTCTTCTAAACAAGCGTCGTTCTGGAATTAAATCGAATTTAAAAATTAAATTCGCAAAGAGGCCCCAAAAATATAGCTTCCCTCACCAGCTATCTGCAAAGCAGATAGGATCCAGCTTTGGGATAGGATCTAGGGGTCCCAAGCTGGATCCTATCTGCTTTGCAGATAGCTGGTGAGGGAAGCTATATTTTTGGGGCCTCTTTGCGAGTGACCCGTTGCCCACGTTGGGCTAACATCATGAAAAAGAAAAACTATAGTGTTTTTCATTTACCATTACTTATTCGGACTATAGTGGATTTAATTTTCCCAGAAGAATTTCTTGTTCCATGCACGGACTGTGTGTATCATATACTGTATATATATTTTATTTTTATTTTTTATTTTTAGGTGAGTTCGAACGACGGTTCAGGATCGACCTACGGTCGACCCCTCTGCAGCATCCCGCCTCAATTGCGTGATTTGGTGAAGGAGAGAACTGCTGTCTCATCTCCTCCTGCCCTCGTAGCCAGCCACGCATGGCTGCTCAGGAACTTTGCACAGGAATCTGTCCAGCTGGTTCTTGAAGTTATTTAGGTCGGTGTGCCGGAGATTCCCCACTTCTTTTGGTAGGACATTGAAAAGCTTTGGGCCTCTTATTCTGAGGGTATTTTCCATCCTCGTTTTCATGGCCCCTTGTCCCACCGCAGCTGGGACCGTACAAAATCTGCGTCTTCTCTCATTCCAGTGTGTTTCTATTTCATTTCTAAGGTTAGAGACAGAGCCCTCAGGTATTTTCATATGTATATTATTGTGTTCCGCTCGCGCCTTCTTTCGAGAGAGTAGAGTTTCAGGTAAAAGTCCTTTGTATAGCTTCAATGTTCGCAATGTCTCGTTTTCTCTATGTGCTTGTGAGTACTGAGCAATACTCAATTATTGGTAGGACTAGACTCTTCCATAATTTGAGCATGATGTTTGCTTTTCTGCTGCTGAAGCTCCTCCAGATGATTCCCATTATTTTTCTAGCCGTTGTAATTTTCATGTTATAGTGCTCTCTGAATTCTGCATCCGCCGACATTATTACTCCAAGATCCCTGACTTGTGGATTTGGTGTTATCTGTTTGGCTTGTATAGTTTTGTACCCTTTTTTATGTAGCTCCTTGTTATTACCATATCTTAGAAGTTGGAATTTTTCTTCGTTGAAATTCATATTGTTGTCTTCTGCCCACTGGAATAGTGTTTCATTGTCGTTTTGAAATCTTTCTGTGTCACCTTCGTTCAATATTTTCTTGCATATCTTTGTGTCATCTGCGAAACAGCAAGGGAGCTAGTACTGTCCCTTGTGCGACAGAGCTCTCTACTTCCGAGACTTCCGATTTGACTCCATTTACCACCACTCTTTGTGTTCTTTGCATCAAGAAATTAAATATCCATCTTCCCAGCTTTCCAGTAATTCCTGTATTCTTAAGTTTATGTGCTATAATTCCATGGTCACATTTATCGAAGGCTTAACAAAGTCAGTATAAATTACATCTATGTTTTGTCCTCGACACAGTGTTTCCAATATTTTCTCTTGGTGGTCTAATAGCTGTGATAGGTATGATCTTCCAGCCCTGAAACCATGTTGATTTGGGTTGTATACGTTCTTTTCTTGTAGGTTGTAGGTAGTTTCGCTTCTAATTATACGTTCAAAGCACTTTATAAGGTGTGAGGTGAGAGCTACCGGCCGATAATTCTTGGGCATTGCTCTGTTACCACCTTTGAATAAAGGGGCAATGTTCGCGTTCTTTAATGGTAGTGGAATTTGTCCTGTTTTAAGTGATTTCCTCCACAGTAAGTATAGTGGTTTGGCAATACTCTCTTTACATTTCTTCAGAATTACCATCGTAATCTGGTAGGAGTGTGTTTGTTGGTCGATTCCTCATTGGTACTGCCTCCCCCACTTCTCTCTCTCACTATATATACGAGCATATATATAAGTTTGACAAAAGTAAATAGACAACTTCAGTTTTTCCAGTTTTGATTTGATAATACAAGTCAATAAATAAAAACAAATTAATGAATCAATACATTTATAATCATGTTGCTTTCCTTTTTACAATATGTAAAGATGACACACGTTCTGGCATTCCAGTGATGAGCTTCGTCATTAATGAGGGGTCCCGCGTCTTAAGGTACCTAAGCGCCAAAATTAAAATTTGCCAGAAATCGCCTACAAAGTTCAGCAATATTCTCGCAATAGTATCTCTGTTATTAATTGAGCTAGAACGTTCATTTTTGGCTAACTTAGAGTTCTAAGTATGCTAATGAAGATGTTGATGAGTTTTTGGAATATATTTTCATATTTTATATTATATATTTATATATTTTTTTAAATTTTTTAATTTTCTTATTATGTTGAACTTTGGGTGAAGTTTTGGCTGGCGATAGAGGTGAAAAAAGTAGTTTGCTTCATAAGGTTTTCAACCATACTTCTAGAGTCGTAAAGTCATTATAACCCAAACCACGCGATAGAGGAAGGGTGAAAATAGTGATGGCACTTAGGTACCTTAAGACGCGCGACCCCTCAAATGACGAAGCTCATCACTGGAATGCCAGAACGTGTGTCATCTTTACATATTGTAAAAAGGAAAGCAACACGCTTATAAATGTATTGATTCATTAATTTGTTTTTATTTATTGACTTGTATTATCAAATCAAACTGGAAAAACCGAAGTTGTCTATTTACTTTTGTCAAACTTATATTATATATATATATTTATATATATATATATATATATATAAAGGGTGATCCAGAGAAATGGGACCCAAAAGAAACCCCTGTAACTCTTAAAGTATAAGTCCTTTTATAAAATCATACGCATCATTCGAAAGAGGATAGTTACAAGTTTGTACAGGATTGTATAGGTTTTGACAATACAAGATAAGATAAGATACAAAACAAAATAAAAGTGTTAGTTAAAACTAACCCTTCAAGATGACTGCATGGACTGTGGAACAGCTGCGTTTCATAACTGAGCAATATTATGAGCATGGAAAAAGTGTAGTTTCAGTTCAAAGATCTTTCAAGACAAATTTTCAGATGTCAAAATCACCTTCTAAGAAAGTAATCCGTCGGTGTGTCAGAAATTTTTCCCTAACTGGCAGCATTGGAAAAAGAAAACCAACTGGAAGAGTGCGCACAGCAAGGATAGACGAGATCATTAACAGAACTCATGAAATTGTACAGGATAATCCTAACATAAGCATCAGACGTGCTTCTCAGCTGTTAGGAGTTGGATATGGAACAACACACCGTATATTCAAGCAAAATTTAATGCTCATATAAATTCAAACAGTGCAACAACTAAACGATGGAGATTTCGCACGAAGACGACAATTCTGTCAATGGATCCAACAGAAGGTAAATGACACCACCAATTTTCTAGCAACTTTGATTATGTCAGATGAAGCCCATTTTCACTTGAATGGAACTGTAAACAAACAAAATTGTCGTTTCTGGGCAACAGAAAATCCATTGAATATTACCGAAGTCCCGTTACATAGTCAGCGTGTAACTGTTTGGTGTGGTCTTACTGCATCTCAGATCATAGGGCCGTACTTTTTCGAGGATTCCACCGGAAACACGGTCACTGTAAATGGTGATCGCTACGAAAAAATGTTGACCGATTTCCTTATTCCTAAATTAAGAGATCTTTGTCTAGAAAACCACTGGTTCCAACAAGACGGAGCTACCTGCCATACCACGAGGAACTGCATGGCAGTTTTGCGTCAAACGTTTCCAGGCGAGTTAATCTCAAGATTTGGAGACGTTGAATGGCCCGCAAGGTCTCCGGATTTTTCTCCCTTAGATTATTATCTGTGGGGATATTTAAAGAGTAGGGTCTACAGAAATAACCCAACGACCTTGCAAGAATTGAAGGCCGCCATCACAAATGAGATACAGGCCATACCACCGCACACTCTTGCAAAAGTGATGCAGAACTTACAAGCGAGAACACTGGAATGCTTGGCAACTAATGGAGCACATTTGAAAGGAGTCATTTTTAAAAAATAAATATTTCATAATAAACTTGTAACTCTACTCTTTCGAATGATATATAGTTTTTATGAAAGGAATTAAATATTAAGAATATTTGGCTTTTTTTTATGGGTCCCATTTATCTGGATCACCCATTATATATATATATATATATATATATATATATATATATATATATACGAGGGCCACTCAATATATTTTGCCCCACTTTTTCTTTTCTATCCAAGTTTCCTTGTAAGTTCCAGAAATTTTGTACACAAGTAGTTACATGCCTTTTTAACAAGTTTATATTTTTCCACATAGTCTCCATCCTTTTCTACGGCTTTCCTCCACCTCGGAACAAGGGCCTTTATTCCTTGCTGGTAAAAGTCCGCTGGGTTCCGCTGGAGCCACCTCTTAACCTCCTCAACAACCTCATCGTCACTCTGAAACTTTCTTCCACGAATAGCATCCTTCATTGGCCCAAACAAATGGAAGTCTGAAGGTGCCAGATCTGGGCTGTATGAAGGGTGGGGGGTAACACAGTTAAGCGCATTTTTGTGATGGCCTTTCTTGTTTGGAAACTGTTGTGTGGTTTTGCGTTATTGTGCAAAAGAAGGACGTCTTCCAGTTTTCGCTGCAATCGAACTCGCTTTATACGTCTCTGGAGTATCTGTAGGGAAGCAATATATGCCTCTGAGTTGATTGTTTGTCCTTTCTTTATAATGTCCAGCAGAACCACCCCTTTCATATCTCAGAAGATGGTGGCCATAACCTTTCCTGCAGAGGGAGCCATTTTGAACTTTTTCTTGCGTGGGGAGTCTGCGTCATGCCACTCCATGGATTGACGTTTTGTTTCAGGTTCAAAGTGGTGTACCTAAGTCTCATCCCCAGTCACAATTCGTGAGAGGAAGTCATCCCCTTCTGGTTCGTATCGAACCAAAGACTCAAAAACAATTTCTTTTCTTTGGACTTTGTGATTTTCAGTTAGTTGGCGAGGAACAAACCGTGACCACACTTTTGAGTATTCCAGTTGCTGAATTATCGTATTCACACTTCCTTCACTAATTCCTAGCTCCAGTGATAGCTCCTTGTATGTGACACGCCGATTTGATCGAATGATGCTGTTAGCACGTTGCACAGTGTGAGATGTCACAGCCGATACCGGGCGACCGCTGCGTGGCTCATCATCAAGGTTGGCTCTCCCTCTCTCCGATGATCTCACACGTTTAGACCAGCGTCCAACTGTGCTTCGATTAACAACAGCATCTCCGTAAATGTTTTGTAGACGTTTGTGAATATTTCCAACTGTTTCCTTCTCTGCGATTAAGAACTCGATAACAGCTCTCTGTTTACGACGCACATCACTGCCAGACGCAATTTTCGAAACTGCGTTAACCATCGGTTTTATACAAGGACGTTTAAAAGCGGTTTTATATAAGGAGGGGAGGTTCAAACTGGAAATATCCGGTTATGTGAAGCGCAGAAAGTTCAAACTTACGGCCCAAAAGACATTTCAGACCCATGGCCTATTATTTAGCTAAGAAAAAAGGGTGGGGCAAAATATATGAGTGTCCCTAGTATATATATTATATATATATATATATATATGGCATTTGATGGTGTTCCCGGATAATTATATTAATAGAAGTGTCGTACTGAATGTAAAAATTTCATCTTTTTGCAGTGTTCGTTAACAATCGTTTCGTAACAATATGAAAGATTTCCCATGGCAGACGAATGAAAGAGGAAAATTCTCAGAAAAGGACGTCTACTGAACTTCTCTTTATTTCATATAATTTAATGTGTTGCACAAATTTTTTTCTCCTCTTTACAAAAATTCAAAGTTTATAATTAAAATTTTCTTTTAGCAAATGAAAAATATTCTTTCCTACTTGAGATACAGTTTTGAATGTACTTTTTTCGACTTTATTATTATTATTATTATTATTATTATTATTATTATTATTATTAAAAACATGAAAAACTCGAACATTACGGTTTCAGGGAAGATGGTTCAACTCATACTTGGCTAACAAGACACAATTTATAGCACAGGACTCTTTTACCTTACCTTACGGACAAGACGCATCTCGCTGGGTACCACAGTTCACTAAATAATTCTTCCTGTTACCAGTATTCAGATGATACTTCAATCATAACCTCACCTAAATATTTATTACCACTCCAAACAATCATCAACAATGAACTTCAAAGTGTATATATGTTACGGACAAAGCCCTGCAGTTGGACAATGCACGCTTTGTCTGGACACACCACGCAATGTCCTCCCTCATTTGACAGAGTCCAGAATATATAAATAAACTTTCCACGCTTTGTCCAGCTGGGGATGGTCAAGCTCCGAACTATTTATGTGTATATTTCGGACTCTGTCAAATGAGGGAGGACAATGCGCGGTGTGTCCAGACAAAGCGCGCATTGTCTAACTGCCGGGTTTTGTCCGTAACATATACAGTATATATGGCTTAACGCCAACAAGCTATCCTTAAATGTTAAAAAAAAACAGTTTATAAATTCATCACAAAGAAAAATTGCTCCTCTAAACCTAAAGTAAATATAAACTTAATCCCTGTTCAGCGAGTGCAGTCAGCCAAACTCCTAGGAAGTACCATTGATTCAACCTATCATTCAGAGACCACACTAAAAATCCAGGCAAAAATTAGCCAAGGTCTCATTCATCATTAAGAAAGCAGGTGCAGCACTCCAAAAACAAGTTCTTCGATCTGTATACTTCACGGAAGTGCACGTCAATATTCTCTACAGCTACCGGTAGTAATGCAGAGAGAAATAATTACGAAAATTTATAAATCGCACAAACATAATGAAAGTACAGATAAAATGTTTCACTAGTTAAGAATTCTCAAACTAGTAGAAAAATATTAGCTTCCCAAACACAACATCACTTTAACACAAGACAACCAAAGACGTACGTCAGAATTAAACACTAGAATCTAGTCAGTGACTAGATTATGCGACTAGATCCTTATTCTCCGCAGGACCAAACATTTGGAATACCTTCGATCAAGAACTAAAACAATCTTGAACATTAAAAATCTCCCAAAGAAAACTGAAAGACAAATTCGTCGAGCTCTACTAGCCATAACACTGTATCTCCTATGTTATTTCCATAATAAAAAATTAATCTATAGTCTTATATATGAGGCGTCGCGCGGCACAATGACGAATGTGCCAAAACAAAGTTTGGAAGAAAACGGCTGTGAAAGTTTAAATACTCATAACTTTATTAAAATAGATGAAATTCGATGTTTTTTAAATTTTCTAAGTAGTTTTATGAACATTGAATGAGTGAGTGATTAAATGATCAAACAGAAGCGTCTAAAGGTTTATAAAGTGAAATAGCAATAAAGATTGGAAGATTGGAAGATTATAACAATAACTTTATAAAGAATGGACGAATTTTGATTGTTTTTGTTGCATTTATGCAGTGATACAATGAGGAATACGCCAAAAGACGACCTGGTATATGATAGAGGAAAGGTTGAAGTTCACTATAGCAATTTTCGCTCGTTAGTTGATTCGTCATTGAGCCGCGCGACGCTTCATATACAGTACACTGTTCCTATATACTCCAATTTCCATAATAAAAAAATTATTTATATTCCTATATAAAAAAAAAAAAGATAAAAGTAATAAATGGTAAGTTAAGACTAAATATGTAAATAAGTTCGTTAATATGAAAATAAAAACCCACTCTAATAGACGGAGTTTATTTCCACAACAGTTTCGATGCCCACTGGCATCCTCCTCGGGTGGATAGAGAAAAACGAGGAGGATGCCAGTGGGCATCGAAACTGTTGTGGAAATAAACTGTCTATTAGAATGGGTTTTTATTTTCATATTTTGACCTTCACGTAGAAAAAAGTGAAGTTTTTTGCATTTAAGTTCGTTAAGATACTCAATTAGCAAACGGTGTTTCATATCTGATATTTAATTATTTAATATTCAATATTTTTAGCCTCTTATATCCCAACAAATACGAAACAATAATCTTAGCTAAATATCCATACTGTATGTAAGAGTATTTATAAACACTGGTTTATAGTTTGTCGCAAATAATCTCTTTGTACTTGTTCTTAGCTCGCTACTCTGCATTATCTAGTACGATTTACGAAATAACTCCAGTCTGCTAATAAAGTATAAAATTTGCTTGTTAATGGCAGTTCTATGCTATATAAGTAGCATGTGCGTACTAGTGGGTGTGTATATATACATATATATATATATATATATATATATATATATATATATATATATATATACAGTATATATATATATATGTGTGTGTGTGTGTACATATACACACACACACATATATATATATATATATATATATCGTAAAGAACGACGCTTGTATAGGAGAACATTCCGCGCAAGATGAGGAGGGAGAACGAACAAATGAAAAAATTAGGTAACCACCCGGGAATCGAACCCGGGATCTTCCGATTGCCGGTCAGATATGATAACCAAGCGTCGTTCTTTACGTTAATTATACTGCGTGTTCTTTGCAGTTGAAATGTATAATAGGTGCGGCATGCGGGAGGTGCCCCCCCTCGGGGCATTGGTTTCTGCGCGTATGTAGGAGAATTACGACTTCTGATCGAGTGAGGACCATGGTGTAGTGGTTATCATATCTGACCGGCAATCGGAAGATCCCAGGTGGTTATCTCATTTTTTCATTTGTTCGTTCTCCCTCCTCATCTTGCGCGGAATGTTCTCCTATACAAGCGTCGTTCTTTACGTTAATTATACTGCGTGTTCTTTGCAGTTGAAATATATATATATATATATATATATGTTAGTATAATGTTATTCTCTGTACATCTGTTGTATGCCCTATACATGTAGCACAGAGCAATAAATTATTATTATTATTATTATTATTATTATTATTATTTATGAAGTCTCGAATGAGGTGGGCTCCATTTCATGTGGGAAATTTATAGATGATTAATTTCAAGTAAATATCTTCAAGTAACATCTTTTCTTTAGTTAAATTTTAATAAAAAATGGTCCGCATAATTTTTAATGCAAAATTGTTTGTTTAATATGAAAACAAATACTTTTTTAAGATTAATCTTCCTTCTTTCATTTTCAATGATGTTCGATTCGTCAATTTAACCAAGTGTGTCAAAGGTGTACGAATATGAGTATGAACGTTAAATTTTAACCATCATATGTCAAAAATATCTTCCAATTAATAATTCACTAGGCAACAAAGATTTTGTTACAGAAGACCAAATAGGTGCTCCTAGCTAATTTCGGTATGCTGATTTCAAATCTATAATTAGATTTTTTCTATCACGTCTAGATTTTGTGTAAAATGCAAATCACTTTTAGTAAAATTTTCTACCACGTCCAGATTTTGGTTTTAATCGGCTTAATGCCAGTAATATGAAACTTGCTTTTCAAGGTTAAAGCAATTTTTTTTGCCAACTATATACAAATTCGAACAATTTTGATAAATAAAATTTATCCCGAGTTGGCAACACTGAGTCAAGAGCATAGTAACGGGCAACGGCCCAACGGTCAGTCGCTACGTGACAGTCAAGCAGAACGGTTGTTGAAGCTCTCTGCTGATGAGCAAGTGACAGGTTGTGGTGACTTGTGTGTTTTTATAGCATTTGTTTTGTACTACGGTGTGTATTTCTTTTTATTTTGCACATCGTAATAATTACTTTCTACGTTTTTTCAGATATTGTATGGTAATTCAAAATGGCATCAAATAGACGTGCTTGTGTAAATCACCCAGACAACTTCTGCTTTGTCTGTGGACAATATACACCTAAGCCACAACGTAGAAACATAACAACAAAGATTAAACTTGCCTACAAGTGTTATTTTGACTGTAAGTTAGGAGACCAACAGAGGGACTGGGCACCACATATTTGCTGTGCACAGTGCAATGCAATGTTAATAGCTTGGATGAATGGTAAAAGAAAAGCTATGCCGTTCTCAGTCCCCATGGTTTGGCGTGAGCCGAAAAATCACTTCAATGATTGTTATTTTTGTTTGACAAAGATTGCTGGTTTCACAAAGAAAAACAAATCAAAGATCACGTACCCAAACTGCGAATCAGCAATGAAACCAGTACCACATGATGAAACAAATCTACCACCAGTTCCACCAGCAACGATAACAGACAGCAGTTCATCTGAAGATTCTGCTAGTGATATAGAAACAGGGAAAGATGGCATATATGTTCCAGATGCAAATATTTCCCCACATTTGTTAAGTCAAGCGGAGTTAAATGACTTAGTGCGCGATTTGGAATTACCAAAAGAAAAGGCAGAGTTGCTTTGTTCAAGACTTCAAGAATTTAATCTTCTTCAACCAAACACCAAAGTTTCCCATTTCCGCCATCGCCATTTGCAGTTTTCATCATTTTACTTACAGGAAGAAAACGTTTGTTTCTGCCACGATATCAGTGGTCTGATGCAAGGGATTGGCTGTCGCTATGATCCAAAAGAATGGAGACTGTTCATTGACTCTAGTAAAGCTAGCCTTAAAGCTGTATTACTGCACAACGGCAATGAAAAACCTTCAATACCTGTAGCACATGCCACTGGCCTTAATGAGACTTATGAATCGATGAAACTGCTGCTAAGACTCATCAAATATAAGGACCACACATGGAATATTTGTGGCGACCTTAAAGTTGTATCATTACTTCTTGGGTTACAGTTGGGCTACACAAAGCATATGTGCTTTTTGTGTCTATGGAACAGCAGAGATGACAAGAACCACTACAAAAAACATGATTGGCCATCTAGAACTGAACATGTTGTTGGTAAATACAATGTGAAACACCCAGCACTTATTGACCCTCAGAAAGTACATCTTCCACCACTTCACATTAAACTTGGCCTTATGAAAAATTTCGTGAAGGGTATGGATCATCAAGGTAGTGGTTTCCAATATTTAAAGGATAAATTCAAAGGAATATTGACAGATGCTAAGCTAGAAGCTGGAGTTTTCACTGGACCACAGATCCGCAGTGTCATCCACGACTCATCGTTTCCATCTAACCTAAATGAGAATGAACTAGGAGCATGGACATCTTTCGTTGAAGTTGTCAAAAATTTTCTTGGAAACCACAAAGCTGAAAACCACCGTAAACTCGTAGAAAACATGCTTAAATCTTATGAAATAATGGGATGCAGAATGTCTTTGAAAATTCATTTTTTACATTCTCATCTTGACTTCTTCCCGGCCAACCTTGGGGCTGTAAGTGACGAGCATGGTGAGCGCTTCCACCAACAGATCTCAGTTATGGAAAACAGATACCAAGGTAATTTCAACCCAAATATGATGGGAGATTATTGTTGGTTCCTGCAGAAGGAGAGCTCGTCATCCTACAAGCGACAAAGGAAGAGGACACACCAAAGTTTCACTTAAGAACAA
Organism: Bathynomus jamesi; assembly: GCA_023014485.1. Taxonomy (NCBI): domain Eukaryota; kingdom Metazoa; phylum Arthropoda; class Malacostraca; order Isopoda; family Cirolanidae; genus Bathynomus; species Bathynomus jamesi. The sequence continues at coordinate 1,353,000 of JAJOZX010000045.1, read as the reverse complement.
AAATTTGCCTTTCAGTAGTAACAACAAAATACTAACGCGCTTTGGGTGGATGGTTGGGCGCAGGGGTGGTAACTCCGCCAGCGGAATTCCGCTGTCTGTCTTAAGCCAGAATAAAGGAGGAAAGACATCCCTGTTCACTAATTATTTAAGTATGCTTAACATAAAACGTGGCATGGAAAAGTAGCTTAGACGGCTTTCGTAATAGAAGCGGGTGAGAAAAAAAATGAAAAATAGGGGTTTTCGGTTACACAAAATCTGGACGTGATAGAGAAATTTTGATATCAGATCTGAAATCAGCATCAGCGCTTTAGTAGGAATCAGTAGTTCACGTGTCTGTAACAAAAAAAAAGTTGAAATTTGTTGCCTAGTGATAATTAAACACCCATCCAAACCACTGCTTAATAAAACAAACGGCGTGTACTTCTGAATACACGAAAGGCCTTGGTATCATTTTTCTTTTTTTTCCCTTGTGGATTTGCATCATATATGTATATATGCAGCGCGAGTGCGCGCGCGCGCGCGTGTGTGTGTGTGTGTGTGTGTGTGTGTGTTTACTAAAACGGATGGTAAACATATCTAAAACGATAGAAATAATAGAAAATGTCTTCCGCTGCATTGTGCAGCATTTCCACCTTTTTTCTTGCTTTTAAAATAACTCTACACTCGAAACGGTTCAAAACTGCAATAAAAGAACTTCTCTTTTCCTTTCTACCATTTTTATGTTTTGTTACCTGTCCGTTCCAACAAGTCTCTCTCTCTCTCTCTCTCTCTCTCTGTAAATATATATATATATATATATATATATATATATATATATACACATACACACACACACACACCTAGGATATGGAATTCCACGCTGATCAAAATCTGCAAGAATGCAATCGCTGAGCCCCTATATTGGATGTGGAGACTATCAGACCTTTGAAAAATGAAGACAGTGCTTTATCTGATGATCTACCAGAAGTATCTGAAATATTAAGAGCTCAGTACGAATCATCTTTCAGTATCCCAAAAACTGACAAACTGATATGCGATAGAAACGCGTTCTTTGAAGAAGAACTACGAGGGGAATGTATAACGGACTTCAACTTTACGACAGATGATATTACACAAGCTATAGGGAAACTAAAAGCACACTCGTAAATTCTGGAATTATAACCACGAACATCAGTGATCATTTTCCTACTTACGCTATATTCAATAACATTGTTCAGGTTGCGGACAAAACAACTATTGATTACAGAATATTCTCAGAGGTTAACAAAAGAAAATTTATTGGGGCTGTAGAAAATACTCGACTTGACTGTGACGAACCTTTAAATGACCCAGATCATATGTTTCAGTTATTCTATGACACCTTATTCCATATTTTTAATATTTGCTTTCCTTTAAGGAGAAAAACAGTTTCGCCCAAAAGTGTCGCAAATCCATGAATCACTCCAGGAATTATCACTTCAATAAAGAACAGAGATAAATTATTCAAATTGCAATTACAGAGCAAAATTCCTAAAATACAATATACTTAATACAGAAACAAATTAACTAAAATAATCAAAATTGCAAAGTATAACTATTATAACAATCAATTTTCGAAACATAAAGGAGACATGAAAAACACTTGGACAACCATAAACAATCTTCTCGGAAAACAAATTAAGAAAAATTTAATAGAGAAATTAAATATTGATAATAAAGAAATTACTGATGATACTGCTATTGCAGACTCTTTAAATGCACATTTTACTTCAATAGCGGATAAGCTTCGCTCACAATTAATAAATAATGATCACATCTCTAGAATATATGCCACCCAGCCCACTAAATTCATTTTCTTTGGTTCCTGCTACCTCTACTGAGGTCCAGAATATTATTGGTAAATCAAAAAATACAAAAAATAACATTCATAACATTCCTGTACCTATATTGAAACTTGTTAAAGATAAGATATCTGTAACTTTGGCTAAAATTATCAATCAAAGTATTTCCAAAGGAATATTCCCATCAATGCTAAAAACTGGTTGTATAACACCCCTTTTTAAAGGGGGTGATCCTACACTAGCAACAAATTACAAGCCGGTGTGTTCATTATCTGTGTTCAGCAAAGTTTTTAAAAAAATTGTAAAAAGTAGAATGCAGCGATATTTAGAATCCTACAATTTATTATCTCCAAATCAATATGGCTTCCGTAATAATAAAACAACGGAAATGGCTATTTAAAATTTATGGAAAATGTAAATATAGCTAAGGAGGACAAAGAAATAATGATATCAATATTTATGGATTTGAGTAAGGCGTTTGATGTAATAGACCATAATATTCTACTTAATAAATTATATTGTTACGGCTTTAGAGGAGTAATCAGTGATTGGTTTAAAAGTTATTTGTCCAATAGATATCATTTTGTATCAGTAAATAAGGTTTGCTGAACTAAAGCGCTTGTCAAACATGGTGTGCCACAGGGCTCAGTCCTGGGTCCATTGTTATTTTTATTACATATAAATGACCTTCTACGTTCACCTGATATACTGAACTTCATAATGTTTGCAGATGATAGAACTGTCTCTTTTTCTTGCAAAGATGTTAATACAGCTAAGAATATATTTAATCCAGAATTCATCAGTGTAATGAAATGGTTGACCACCAATAAACTCTTCCTAAATACCAGTAAAACAAATTTCATGATATTTACTAATAAAAGAAATATATATATCTTGATGAACTTAATGTTAATGAAATCGCCATAAAGGACTGCACTGTAACAAAATTTCTTGGTGTAATGCTAGATAAGAATTTGCAATGGAGTGATCATGTAAATTATATCGCGAAAAACTCTTGTTCTTCCTTACATAACATACTGCACCCTTGTTTGTGGAAACTCCGCTAACAACTCATTAAATGGTATCTCTTTCATCCAAAAACGAGCAATGAGGTTATTATCTGATGCTGATTTCCTTGATCACTCTAGTGCATTACGTATTTAAAGAGCTAAACCTACTAAAGCTCAACGATATAACCAAACTGGCACATTTTTTTTTATTTACAAGTGTAAGAACAAAATCATTAATTTGCAATGGGTAAATAGATATTTTGTTACTCATCAAGAAATCCACTCGTATTAGACCAGAAATAGATCAAAGCTTGTTATACCTCAGTTTAAATTGTCTTCATCTCAAAAACTACCCATTTTCATTGGATTGAAACTATGGAATGATTTGCATGCCGATATAAAAAATATTGTGAACGTAAATTTGTTTAAAATCAAGTTGAAATCCCTATTAATAATGGCATACTAACAAAAATCTAGGATTAATGTCCACTAATATTGTTTAATATTGTCCATTAATATTGTTTAATATTGTAATACATGTTTTAACTATTAATAATACTTATTTACTTATTTATTTATTTATTATTATTAATTAATAACAACTAGCTGCTTATTTTTAATAAGAGCCCAGTAAAGCCTAAAGCTTAAGGGCCAAATTAAATTTAAAAAAATAGTCGAGCTTCACAATTGTTCATGTCATTGTAAATTGAAAAAATGTATTTATTTTATTATTATTAATAAAGGTTATTCTATCTATCTCTCTATCTATCTATCTATCTTCTCAGTGGCAGGACCGGACAAATGGAATGCCACACTGATCAAAAACTGCAAGAATGCAATCGCTGTGCCCCTATATTCGATATGGAGACGATCACTAGACACGGGAGAAATACCGGGCATCCTGAAGAGCGCGAACATAGTCCCAATATATAAAGGAGGAGATCGATCCGAGGCCAAAAACTATAGGCCAGTGCCGCTTTCATCTCATCTCACTAAATATTTGAAAGAATAGTTATGGCTTTTTGGAAACTCAGAAAAAATTAAATGATAAACAACATGGGTTTCGGTCAGGCAGATCATGCCTATCACAACTAATGGAACTCTACAACAACATTATTGATGCACTTGAAAGTAATGAAAACTATGATGTAATATACATAAACTTTGCCAAAGCGTTCGACAATTGTGATCATGGAATCATAATACATAAACTGAAACATATGGGAATAACAGGAAAAGTAGGGAAATGGATATATAATTTCCTTAGTGATCGGCGGCAAGTTGTTACAGTACAAGGAACATCTTCATCAGACTCAGAGGTCCTCAGCTCAGTACCACAAGGAACAGTATTAGCTCCACTACTCTTCATAATTATGCTAACTGACAAAGCTGAGGACGTTACCAGAGACAGCACAGTATCATCCTTTGCCGATGACACAAAGATCAGTAGAAAAATAAGAAACCCAGGAGATATAGGATCTCTACAAACAGACATGAACAGAATCTATAAGTGGACGGAAGAAAATAATATGAAGTTTAACACTGAGAAATTTCAGTTGTTACGGTATAGAAAAAGAGAGGACCTCAAATACATGGAATATTATACCCCAGCTGGACAGGAAATTCAGAGAAATTCTAGAGCAAAAGATTTAGGAGTTGTAATGACTGATAATGCGAAATTTGAAACACAAAATAAGATAGCAGTAAACAGAGCAAAGATAATAACTGGGCAAATACTGAGAACCTTTAAATGAAGGGATAGGAATATAATGATTCCTCTACTGAAAACAATGCTCATACCCAAATTGGAATACTGTTCGGTCCTAACATGCCCATATAAAAAAGAAGGCATTAGATAACTAGAAGGGATTCAGAGAAGCTTCACAGCGAATATCAAGGAGTGCAAAGAACTAAACTACTGGGAAAGGTTACGCGAATTAAACGTATATTCACTGGAAAGGAGAAGAGAGCGCTACACCATTACTTACACTTGGAAAGTAATGGAGAAACTAGTCCCTAATCTTACTATGAACCCTGTAACTCCCCAAACAACAGTGGGAAGTAGAAAAGGAAGACTGTGTCGTATTTCCAAATTAAAGGTAGGACAGGAACATCCTTAACTCTGAAAGAAAATAGTTTTGTTATGAGAGGACCAAAAACTGTTTAATCAGCTGCCTAAAGACCTAAGAAACAAGAGTGGTGTTGCAGTGGACATCTTCAAAAGAAGTTTAGACGCCTGGCTCAGAACAATCCCCGATGAGCCGGGCGTACCTGGTTGAGAAATTTCTTGTTCATTTGATGCTTCCGATTTTTCTGCTGTGTATAGATTCTGTTTAAACACACTATCTTTTAAATAATCCTTCAGATAAAAGTCACGGAAGTTTAGATCTGGTGATATTGGTGTCCAGGATATTTCTTTGCCATAACCGCAGAAAATCTGTTGGACAGGACTCTTCCTTCGAAATTATCATGTAAGTATCGTGAGCTGAGAGGACATAACATGGCGTATGTTTTGCACTAGGGGACTAATTCCCCATGTGTAAAAAAAGTGTTAAATGTAAAAAAAAAAAACACCAAAGTGTGTGTATATATATTTATTTATATATAATATAAGGAATGTGGAAGGTAACTTGAACATTTAACTGCATTCTAAAATGTTTAACACGGGTTTGCAACCTTATCTCCACAGTGTACCTTCTGAAAAGTCAAGTTAAGGTGTTTTCGTGCACCTCCCTTAAGAAACGCATATAAGCACTTGGTTCAAGCAGTTACTATATATATATATATATATATATATCTCAGGGCCGTAGCCAGGGGGGGGATACGGGGATATATCCCCCCCGAAATTCTTCCCAAACTTAGAAATATGCTCAGACAAAATACTTCTTTCTGCTTACTCCCCTTTCATGGAGCTCTTATTTTCTGGAATGGATTTACATTTCTGACTCACCGAACTCTATAAGGCGCTCATGTCGATTAATGAACTTACGCTTCCGACTCTTAAGTTTGCTTGCTTTTAATTGGTCTTCTTGCCTACGTCACGAATGACGTCATTTTCTATTAATGTGCCCATTGGCCATGTGCAGTCGTCACTCATGATGTCAATTCCTAATATACGGTCAGTCATACTGTTTACTTCCTTTGTTTTTCACGTGTTGTTGGTACTGTGAGTCTGTGACCTACTTACAATATGGCCAACAAGAGGCAAGCAAGTGTTTTAAATTATTTTGAGCCTAAAACAAAAAAGAAAACAAACAGTGATTTAATCTGTCCTTCTGTCAGTGGTGAAACTTCAAATAGAAGTGAAAAAACTGAAAATGTTGTTTCCTCGGTGTGCGAGTCACAAATGTCTTTGGATATTGGCACGTTCCTCGAAAAATCATGTACAGACGAGGAAAAATATAATATTCTTAAAAATCTTTGGGTACCCAGAGAATTATATAGTTTTCCGCCGGGTAAAAGAAACTTAAAATTTCAAAGGAAGTGGCTGACTGAATTTAAGTGGCTTACATATTCTCGAGCAAGTGAAGGTGCATTCTGCAAGTACTGTTTTGTCTTTGCAAAAAATGTAGAAGTTGGTAAAGGAAATCACATAAGACTGAATGCACTAGTTAATGCTCCGTATATGCGTTGGAAAAATGCAAAAGAGGATTTCCGCAAGGATATCTGTACAACCTTGGACAGTGCCAAAAGACAAAAAACCTCAGAAAACAGAAAAAACTCATGCCAATTATTGAAACCATTATTTTGTGTGGCCGACAAAAAATTGCATTGCGGGGTGATAGCGATGCTAGGATTTTGGAAGAAAATCAACAAAATGATGGAAATTTCCGCGCTTTACTGCGGTTTAGGATTGGTGGTGGAGATGAGAATCTAAAGAAGCATTTCACCGAATGTGGTCGAAATGCAACCTACACAAGCCCTCAAATTCAGAATGAAGTGATTAATATTTGTGGTAATCTAATCCTGTCTCGTATCGTGAATCAGATCAGTCATTCAAAATATTTTAGTGTTCTGGCGGACGAGACCTCAGACATCTGTGCAGTGGAACAATATGCTCTTTGTGTTAGGTACGTGTTAAAAAGTGAAGAGAATTATGTGCTGCGAGAAGATTTTCTGAAATTTGTTCCTATTCATGACTGTTCTGGCAGGGCACTTGCTGAAACATTATTAAAAGAACTGAGAGAGTTGGGGTTGGATGTAAACTACATGAGAGGGCAAGGATATGATGGGGCTAAGTCAATGAGTGGTCAATTGAAAGGATGTGAAGCTATTATACAACAAACGCATCCTCAGGCTCTCTACATTCATTGCTCTAGCCATGCCCTAAATCTGGCCCTTTCCCATGCTTGTTCAGTGCCAATAATAAGGGCTAGTTTAACGGTAATGCGAGATATAATAGCTTTCTTTAGACATTCTCCTAAGCAAAGTTATGTGCTGAAAAGTTGCATCAATGAAATGTATCCTGGTGCCAAAAGAACCCGTCTTCTGAAATTTTGTGAGACTCGGTGGGTTGAACATTTAGATTCAATTCTGTTACTGAAGGAACTTTGTGCACCAATTTCTCAAGCTTTAAACAGAATTCAGGATTTTACGGACAAAGAGTCTACAATGAAGACTTTCACATTGTTAACTGCTATTAAGATCAGCAAATTTTTTATATGCTTGGTTATTGTTAGTCAGGTGTTTGCACTACTGCATGGTCTTTGCACATTCCTACAGTCTAAACAATGTGATCTTGCTTCTTGCCTGAACCATGCCGAAGTCCCCTGAGGGACTCTGCCGATTCGAAATTTAAAGCAGTTTTCTGTGAAGCCGAAAACTTGGGTAAAAGTTACACTGAATGTTGAAGAGTATTACAGACGTTGTGCGTATGTGCCTTTCCTAGACTTTTTATTAAATGAACTAAATGATAGATTTCTCAACCATAAAACTGTATTACAAAAACTGCATTCGTTGTTGCCGAAGAGATCCATCTCTCTGACGGATGAGGAAGTGAAAAACTGCTGCGAAACTTTGTCCCTTCAGTGGCCTGACGATGCAAGCGTTCCGGTCAAGTTCGATGGAGAACTGAAGATGTGGAGACGAACTTGGAGAGACCAAAATGAAAAGCCCATCGATTTCATTACTTCTTTAAATGAATGCAATGAAGAAATATTCCCTACAATTCATGCATTTTTGAAAATAGGTGCCACTCTGCCAATAAATACAGCCACTGCAGAAAGATCCTTTTCAACGCTAAGAAGACTTAAAACCTACATAAGAAATTCTTCCTCTGAAGAGAGACTGAATGGTTTGACCTTAATGAGCATTCACCGCCAATTAGAAATACAACCGGAGGATGTTCTTCAAGAAATGTCAAAAAGGAAGAGAAAATTAAATATCATCTTGTAAGGTAATGTAAACAATTTACATATCTTTGTTGAATATACAGTGTATATATATATATATATATATATATATATATATATATATATATATATATATATATATATATATATATATATATAAAATTATGTATACACCTAGGACGTCCGAGGTATATATAGGTTCATAAGGGGTTCCAAAAAACCTTAGACCCCCCATTTGCAGCTTACATGTTTAATTATATCGAAATAATTTTTAGTGATTATAAAAATATATAAAATTCTTTATTTATTGCAGGTATTAAAATTACTCTAGCTGATAAAGTGATAATATAATGGCTTCTCAATTAATTGGTGATTCGGAGAGGCAACGTGTGATAGATCGCATATGAGCAATAACATTTAGGGAAGCTCGTGATGCTGGAGCCACCTTTATAACACGTTCATGGGTTGCCAAAACGTTGCGAAGAAGTGAGGACTTCCTCAAAAGAAATTGGAATAAAACTTTGGATGAATGTGAAATGGATACAACCAAATCTGGGAGCCCAAATTTGCCACTCTCTCAGGAAACAAAGGACATCATTGAAAGCGGTACGCGTAAGCGGAAAAACAGCTGTGCTAAACTTTCTAGAGAGATCAAAGTGTTGAGAGGAAAGATCGTTAGTGGTGAGATCATTCGAGTGTACCGTCATAGGCAAGGTTTAAAGCCTTGGCATGAACTTCCAAAGCCAAGAAAAACTCAACTTAACATCGATGACAGAATGTGGTTTGCCCATTATCTTGAAGATTGGGATGTGGATGATTTCATGCATTTAGCTGTCTCCGATGAATTTTTTGCTTACGTAACACGTCGGCCTACCTACCAAAATGATCGAGTGTGGGCCACAACACCAGATGAAATCGATGACAATGAACATTATCCCGAATTATTAAAAAGTCCAGACTGTGTTGTTGTGTTTGTTTTGTTCACTGCAAAGAAGCTGATGTGGGTGCTGAAGCCAAATGGTCAGAGTTGGGATGGACAGTATTTTCGTGATATTATTCTCTCCCAGCATGTCATTCCTTTTCTAAGAAACCCAAACCATGTTATGGATGTCGATCAGGTCACACTTCTGCACGATAAGGCCCCCTGCTTTAAGGCATTAGCCACTCAACAGTTGTTGCGGAACCATAAGATCGATTTCTTTGGAAATGAAGAATGGCCAGGAAATTCTCCTGACCTGAACGTCTGTGAACACATTGGATCAGTTATAAAGGACAAGGTTGAATGTCTCTTGTTTCAAGAACCTGCAGTAAATCGATTTTCGAAGGATACAATGACGCAACACATTGAAACTGTTTCATCAAATTTGCGTAACGATCAAGATCTATTCACGTCACTTTTAGCAAGCTACCCAAAGCGAATTCAGACTGTCTTGGAAGCCAATGGCGGGAACACCAAGTTTTAATTGTTTTTCATTAAATGCAGGATTAAATTCTCTTTTGTAAGGTATGTTTAGTTTTACTGTACCTCTAATCCATGGGCGGGAGGGGCTAAGGTTTATTGGAGCCCCGTATAACCCCCTCCGAAAAAAATTTCTGGCTACGGCCCTGATATATATATATATATCTTCTGGGAAATTACATCCACTATAGTTCGAATAAGTAATGATGAATGACAAATACTATAGTTTTTCTTTTTCATGATGGAAAGCCCAACGTGGGCACCGGGTTACTCGCAAAGAGCCCCCAAAACATAGCTTCCCTCACTAGCTATCTGCAAAGCAGCCAGGATCCAGCTTTGGGACAGGATCTAGGGTTTACAGCTTACACCTAGCCTACTACATTCAGAACCTCAATATACGCAAGAAACTCGTTGCATTCACGTCGGATTGAATACATCAAAGAAAAAGGGGTAACTATTGTATTTTTAGCCAAAAAACAAAACTTAAACCTCAACCGGGACATTCAGGGTCCACTTTTCAAGGCACATAACACGTCCGTTTAATGTGTTTAACATATGTTTCTCAGGGGACCATTCTGAGTTTGTGTATATTAAACGGACGTGTTATGTGCCTTGAAAAGTGGACCCTGAATGTCCCGGTTGAGGTTTAAATTTTGTTTTTTGGCTAAAAATACAATAGTTACCCCTTTTTCTTTGATGTATTTAATCCGACGTGAATGCAACGAGTTTCTTGCGTATATTGAGGTTCTGAATGTAGTAGGCTAGGTGTAAACTGTACACCCTAGATCCTGTCCCAAAGCTGGATCCTTTCTGCTTTGCAGATAGCTGGTGAGGGAAGCTATATTTTGGGGCCTCTTTGCGAGTAATCCGGTGCCCACGTTGGGCTTTCCATCATGAAAAAGAAAAACTATAGTATTTGTCATTTATCATTACTTATTCGAACGATAGTGGATGTAATTTCCCAGAAGAGTTCCTTGTTCCATGCACGGTCTGTGTTTAACATTTAAGTTTCTCATGGGACCATTCTGAGTTTGTATGTATGTATATATATATATATATATATATATATATATATATATATATATATATTATTAACTTGTATTGTTGAAATGTTTCGAAAAATGCATTTACAATAGAAAAGAAAATGAGAAAAACATTTTTTTCATCTCACTGTGTACACCTGAAAAATGCAGTATATACCCGTAAGGGTACACGTACATCTTTGCTGAAAATCCCTGATTTAACAATAAATTAACATCTAATTTACAAGTCAAAAATGTAATCTGCAAAAAATTGTTTAAAAAATTTTTTGCCATTACATTTTTACAATATATACACACACACACACACACACACACACATATATATATATATATATATATATATATATATATATATATGAGCGGTTTGAGGGTGGTAGAAGGAGAGACAGATAAGAGATGGAGTTATATTCCGTTACGTTTCGGCACAAAGCCTTGCTCACACAGAATAATAACATGAGTTAAGCACACAATACTTAAATGCAGACAATCTTTTCCAAACCTACTGGACGAACATTCATGGCTTCACCTGATTGGCTGGTTACTGTTGATGCTCCTTGGTCCCGCCCCTTTCTGCTATCTTCACCATAATTTTTCCGTTAATTTGGCTAAACATATTTTTGTTTTCAGATTTTGAACAAATTTAGTTTCCTCAGAAATTTTAAGAGCTTATTTGTCTGTACGAGCAAGTACTGCCGAGATCGGCTCCAAATCAATTATGAAGTACAGACAGACCATTTAGTGAGAGTATATAAAGTCAGGAATAACCCCTTAAAATTTCTGAGGAAACTAAATTTGTTCAAATTTGTTCAAAATCTGAAAGCGAAAATGTGTTTAGCCAAATTAACGGAAAAATTATGGTGAAGTTAGCAGAAAGGGGCAGGACCAAGGAGCATCAACAGTAACCAGCCAATCAGGTGAAGCCATGAATGTTCGTCCAGTAGGTTTGGAAAAGATTTTCTGCATTTAAGTATTGTGTGTTTAACTCATGTTATTTTTCTGTGTGAGCAAGGCTTTGTGCCGAAACGTAACGGAATATAACTCCATCTCTTATCTGTCTCTTCTTCCACCACCCTCAAACCGCTCATTTGTCTATATGAATAACACACACGCATATATATATATATCCATTCTGAGTTCATTCCCATATATATACATATATACATATATATATATATATGTTACACACAGACCGTGCAAAGGACAAGGAACTGTTCTGGAAAATTTAAATCCACTATAGTCCGAGTAAGTAATGGTAAATGACAAATATCTACTATAGTTTTTTCTTTCTCATAAAAGTTTCTCAGGGGACCAATCTGAGTTGTAACGAAATTTATATATATATATATATATATATATATATACTCTCGTTTATAGTGAGTTTGATGCATCAATTTTTATTTCATTCTAAAAATTCGCATCACTTTTTCTTATGAAAATATTTCCCTACCTATTTTTTTTTAAGTCCCTTTTCATCCTCTTTTTATCATATTTTTACCTTTTTACCTTTTTTACCATTTTTTTCATTTCCATTTTTACTTTTTCAATTTGTAAACTGAAAGAATATAATTCATTTTCTATTTCATTTTATTTATTTTTCTTTGAAAATGATTTTTATTGAAACCAATTTTGATTTGTTATTTCCAATTTTTTATCTTATTTTCTATAATTATTTTTTCTACTTTTCAGTTTTTGAACTTCAATTATTTTTAAATTCAGAAATTCCAATTAACTTCCTGCTCTTCATTACCCATATATATATATATATATATACATTCAACTGCAAAGAACACGCAGTATAAATAACGTAAAGAACGACGCTTGTATAGGAGATATTCCGCGCAAGACGAGAGAGAGAAAACGGAACAAATGAAAAAATGAGGTAACCACCTGGGAATCGAACCCGGGATCTTCCGATTGCCGGTCAGACGCGATACCATTACACCATGGACCTCACTCTTCCAAATGCCGTAATTCTTCTACATACTCGCAGAAACCAATGCCGGGGGCACCTCCCGCATGCCGTAACATTATATACATTCAACTGCAAAGAACACGCAGTATAAATAACGTAAAGAACGACGCTTGTATAGGAGATATTCCGCGCAAGACGAGAGAGAGAAAACGGAACAAATGAAAAAATGAGGTAACCACCTGGGAATCGAACCCGGGATCTTCCGATTGCCGGTATATATATATAAGTTATATTAGGGCCCTGCGACTCACAATTTTTATTTCGAATCGAATCTCGAATCAAATCATCCCAAACAATTCAAATCGAATCGAATCAACTTTACTCATATAAATTAAAATGTTTCTACACACAATTAGTAATAAGCATAAAATTAATTAAATCTTCTTGAGAACAAAGGACAAAGTAAATCCTTCTAAAACAAAATGTATTAAGTATTCGATCATCAGGAGGAACAATAAAAGTGTTATTGCGCAAGAGATTGGTCTCAGTATATACTGTAGATTGAATTATAATCTAAGTAAAAAGAAAAGTGCTTATTTACGAAAGTGTTCTTCAAAACAACATCACTGATGTTGTTTACCGGACTTAATGGAGATTCAAAAATATCAAATCGGAGCCCAAGCTAACGAATCAAATAGAATCCTCTCTCCCAATTCGAAATCAAATCGAATCTCAAAGTTTCGCACGGCCCTAATATACTGCATATACAGTATATTACTTTATGTTATTTATGTGAGTTTGAACGACGGTTCAGGATCGACCTGCGGTTGACACCCTCTGCAGCATCCCGCCTTATTCAGGTCGGTGTGCTGGAGGTTCCTCACTTCTATATATATTAGGGTATTTCATAAACAAAAAAGTGTGACATTTTTATGGGCTCTGTACATTTTCTGGTTTCATTTGGTATCATAAAACACGAAAAAGTTTCAGAGCTCAAGGTTAAGTGCAAGTGCTGACTTTAAACATTGATAAATTCCCTATATACGTATATATTATTTATAGGGAATTTATCAATGGTTAAAGTCTTCAAACTCACATAAAGTAACATAAAGTAAGTATATTGTCAAACGCGTGGCGGTAAAATGTCGTTGTAATTTTTTAACATCTTTGTTATTATAAGGAATTTTGAGGGTAATTTTAACATTTAATTTTATATATATATATATATTAGGGTGGTCCAAAATATTATAGTAAAAAACTATGTTGGTCGAATCGTTTCTCCACATGCCTTGTGTTTGTCCACTAGGGTCGACTTACTTGTGGGTTGAATTTCAGCTTGATTGGTGGATATTTAGGGGTTGCCCCATACTAAACATTTCGTTCTTTTCTTTTTAGAAGTGATTATGACGTCGTCTAGTAGGAGATCTGCGCCTGAAAACTAGCTCCTTGGGAGGCCGAACTCTCAGTTATCGACAGCAAGACTACCCCGTGTACTGGACGTGCTCCGACTGGCCCAGTACAACCACCTGGACGAAGGAAGAACCCTGCCCACGAGTTACAAGTTGGCCTGTGAAGCAGTTGTCGCTCTATGGCAGCGCGCCAGAATTCCTTCCCAACGGATAGATTCGTGTGTCCGGAAACTGTCAAAGCTGTACGAGAAGTATCTAGCCCTCAAGAAGCACCGAACTCGACAACGAGAAAGTGACAGAATGAACGAGGAATTGTTCAAAGGTGATCTGGAAGAGCTGTTTGATATATCTACAAAAGATGCAATGTCGGCAATCAAGAACGAGGAAGACCGGGAATTCCTTCGGAAGCAAAAAGAAGACGTCTTTTCCTGTAGCATGAGTGGGGCTGACCAAAAGACGCCTGCAAAAGAAAGCAGAAAGAGACAACGAGAAGAAAAAGAAAGGATGGCAAAAGCGAGATACGAAGGAAGGGAAACCAAATTCAGGACGGGGGCAACAGCAGAACTTTCTTCCACATCATCTTCTCTGGAATCTGAAAGCGAAGACGAATATAGACCTTCTGCGTCAACATCTGCGGCAGCTGCTGCTTCCCCAACGCCAAAGAGACTTAAGAATATCTTCAACTCGTCCGAAGTCGTCGGCGCATTGGATCGCGTCAATCTTCCAGATCATGGAGCTGTGTTTGTGGCTGGAGCCGTTGCTGAGGCGCTTGAACATAATCTTTCAGAGCTCACACTCTCCCGAAGTTCAATCAGGCGGTCTAGAAAACAAGGAAGACAGGAAACGGCAGCAGCAGAAGACCAGGAATCTTCTTTGGAGGGACCTCTTCTTTTACACTGGGATGGCAAACTATTGCCAGATATCGACGGATCCAAGGCAAGCGTTGATAGATTTGCTGTCCTTGTTACTGGAAACGGCCACGAGAAGCTTTTGGGAATTCCGAAGATGGACAAAGGTACTGGGGAGTCTCAGGCGAATGCTTGTGTTGAAGTAATTGAGAAATGGAATCTCGGGTCTCAAATCAAAGGACTCGTATTTGATACGACAGCCAGCAACACAGGGCTTCACAAAGGAGCTTGCATCAGAATCGAAGAAGCTCTAGGAACCGAACTGGTCTGGATTGCTTGCCGTCACCATGTCATGGAAATCATGCTGTCCGACGTGTTCTCCTGTATCTTCGGTCCATCTGGAGGTCCATAATCCGGACTCTTCAAGCGATTTCAGAAACAATGGCCATCGATAAATCAAGATGCGTGTGTTGAAGGAACCGACGAACTCTTCCAGGATCCGGTATTGAGCAGACTGCGGAAAGAGATGCTGGATTATTTGCCACATGCACTCGAAGCGCAGCAACCAAGGGACGATTATCAAGAATTCTTGCGGTTATCTCTCTTGTTCCTTGGCGGAGGAAGTGGGAACGAGTCATTTCGAGCTCCCGGCCCAACACACCACGCTCGTTGGATGGGGAAAAGAATTTATGTGTTGAAGATATTCCTTTTCCAAGCTCAATTCAAGCTGACACCACGAGAAGTCAGGAACATAGCCGACTTCGCTCTGTTTGTGAGTCTCGTTTACATCAGACAGTGGAACGAAGCGTCCCTTGGAATTCGAGCCCCCTACAACGACATCGCACTTCTGTCTCTGCTCAAGACTTACCCAAATTAGACTGTGGCCAGTAAAGCGTCCGCGGCCTTTTCCAGGCCTCTTTGGTTTCTCTCCGAGCACCTGGTTGCCCTAGCCTTTTTCGACGAACGAGTGACCACGGCGACAAAGGAAAGGATGCTCCGGAACCTACAGCGTCCGCGGTTACCCGGCCCTCCTCGACGTCTAGAGATCAAGGATGAAGTGGAAGACATGAAGTTGGAGGACCTTGTGACTAAAAGGACCAGTTCCTTCTTTGATGTTTTGATGGAAGGAGGAAAAGCGAAACCTCAATCATTTCTGGAGAAACCCACCGGACAGTGGACGGACGATCCTTTTTTCAACGAACTTCGGGATCGGTCCTCTTGGATGGAAGTAGTAAACGACACGGCGGAACGGGGTATCAGCCTGATCCAAAAATACAACAACACGCTGACGAAGGACGAAGAGCAGAAACAGTTCCTTCTTCGACTGGTGGCAAACCACCGAAAGAAGCTCCACACTCCATCAAAGGCGGCTCTAATGTCATAGTTTTTCAAGTGCATAACTGTTTTCTGATGCGTGAGACCCCTGATTTATGGATTCCACATGGGGCGACCCGTAAATACTGTTTCTTGGGGAAAATATTTTGTGTGATTTTCAGTTATGTATAAAGGAATAAAAATACCCTTGTGGAGAAAGGAAATTTGTTCTTTTGTTTTTTTGGACCACCCTAATATATATATATATAATGTACAAAAGGTGCTAGCAAAATAACGGAAAAATCTCCAGCACACACCGTCTGGCACAAGATTCTTGTGCCATGCAAAGCTGGCTACAAACGGCAGGATGAAACTGAAAGTGGGAAGCAATTCTCCCCTTCACAAATTCCGCAAATGAGAAGGGATCCTGCAGAGAGGTCGAGCAGGTTGATCCTGAACCTTCGTTCGAATCAAAAGTAATATGCATATATACACGGTGGCGCAAAAGTCAGGAACCATAGGCACATTTTATTAAATTATAATAAATGTTCGAATTGGTGGCCTTCCACTTGGAGACACTTGATGACGCGTTGAATGCATGATGTTTGAACATTCCTTAACACATTGGTACTGATTTTGGCACACTACGATGTGATTTTATCCTTTAGAGAACGTGCATTATGCCTATTGACACGACCGCTGAGGTGAAATATAGCTTCGTCGCTGAACATGATCCTTCGTTGAAGCTGTCGATGTTGTAAAAATCACTGGCAGAACTCTACACGACGGTCTGTGTCGTCAACGTGCAGTTCCTGAACGAGTTGGACTTTGTAGGGATGGAAACGATTTGTTGTAAGAATTCGTTGAATGGATCTTCTGGAGACACCCGTTTTCTGGGATAACTTTCTTAAGGACTTACGTGGGTTATTTTCGAGGTGATTGAGTACCGTTAGTGATGTTGCTGCATCGGTTGAATTTTTTGGCCGGTCACTACGCGGCCGATCATGAACACTTCCCGTTTCTTTGAAGCGAGTAAACAGTTTTCCAACTGATGCCTGAACAACTGACGGCCTCTCAGGGTGTTTGTCATTAAAAGCAGTAGCAACTGATCGGTGTGTGTGTTACCACACCTTGCACACATTAAAACTATATCCACCTGTTCATCTATTGTCAATTTCTGTGTCATAGGTTCAACAACAAATCTGGAAAAAACCAAACACATATTAATACACAAATTATTAAAATGTGCCTATGGTTCCTGAATTTTGCGCCACCCTGTATGTATATATATATATATATATACTAACAAACCATAAAGCACCATAAAAACTACATATATATATATATAATAACCTATATCTTTGCCAGACTGTGAATGTTAGAGTTGCAGGAGGAGAATCGGAGCCTGGATTGGTTGGGAGAGGGGTCAGGCAAGGATGCTCCCTGTCCCCCGTGTTATTTAACATGTATACGGAAGCAATGATAATAGACGCACTCTCAGATATGGAAGAGGGAATCAGAGTGGGAGGTAAATTGGTCAAATCTGTAAGGTTTGCAGATGACAAGGCATTTGTTTGTAGTACTGAGGAAGGACTGCAAAGAATGGTCAATAGCTTGTCAACAACGGCGGAAGAATTCGGCATGAGAATTAATGACACCAAGACAAAGGTAATGAAAATTGCAAGGAGGAAAGGAGCACAAATGAATCTAACGATAGGAAATCGGACCTTAGAAGAAGCTGAGCAGTTTAAATATCTGGGAATTTTATTAACCAACACTGGAGATTGCAATAAGGAAGTAAGATCTAGAATTGGTATGGGTAAGGTAGCTTTTTGAGAGACAGAGAAGACTACTTACAGGTAAACTCAACTTGAAACTGTAGAAAAGGCTAGTAAAAAACTTGATATGGAGTGTGGTACTGTATGGAGCAGAAACATGGACACTGAAAACAACTGAAAAGAAACTCCAAAAGTTTTGAAATGTGATTTTAGAGAAGAATGCTAAAGATAAGCTGGCGGGAACACCAAATTAATGAGGAAGTACTGCAACAGGTGAGGGAGGAAAGAAGGCTCATTAAGGTGATAAGAGAAAGACAGAAGAAATGGATCGGACAAGTTTTGAGAGGAGAAGGATTGTTGAAGGAGGTTATAGAGGGTAGATATGAAGGTAGAAGGACGAGGGGAAGGAAAAGGAAAGCAATGCTGGATGATTTGAAGGCAGGCAAGAGCTATCATGAGATGAAAAGGATAGCTCAGGATAGAACACTTTTGGCGGGACACATGAATTGGACCTGCCTCATAGGCAGAACACGATGGATGGATGGATGGATATATATATATATATATATATATATATATATATATATATATACTGTGTGGTATATATATATATATATATATATATATATATATATATATATATATATATGTGTGTGTGTGTGTGTGTGTGTGTGTGTGTGTGTGTGTGTGTATGTTGCAGTGAAAGAAAAAATAATGGTTCATTTTGTTGGAGATATATCAAATTGAAATATAGGTCTTATGTATTGTACGAGGTCCACTCATTATATTTTGCCCGACTTTTTTTTTTCTTTCCAAGTTTCCTTGTAAGTTCTAGAAATTTTGTACACAAGTAGTTACATACCTTTTTTACAAGTTTTTATTTTTCTACATAGTTCCCATCCTTTTCTACGGATTTCCTCCCCCTCGAAACAAGGGCCTTTATTCCTTGCTGGTAAAAGTCCGCTGGGTTCCGCTGGAACCACCTCTTAACCTCATCAACAACCTCATTGTCACTCTGAAACTTTCTTCCACGAATGGCATGCTTCATTGGCCCAAACAAATGGAAGTCTGAAGGTGCCAGATCTGGGCTGTATGAAGGGTGGGGTAACAAAGTCAAGCGCACTTTTGTGATGGCCTCTCTTGTTTGCAAACTGTTGTGTGGTCTTGCGTTATTGTGCAGTTTTCTCTCCGGTCGAACTCGCTTTATACGTCTCTGGAGTATCTGTAGGGTAGTAATATATGCCTCTGAGTTGATTGCTTGTCCTTTCTTCATAATGTCCACCAGAATCACCTCTTTCATATCCCAGAAGATAGTGGCCATAACCTTTCCTACAGAGGGGGCCATTTTGAACTTTTTCTTGCGTGGGGAGTTTACGTGATGCCACTCCATGGATTGGCGTTTTGTTTCAGGTTCAAAGTGGTGTACCTAAGTCTCATTGCCAGTCACAATTCGTGAAAGGAAGTCATCCCCTTCTGTCTCGTACCGAACCAACGACTCAGAAGCAATTTCTTTTCTTTGGGCTTTGTAATCTTCAGTCAGTTGGCGAGGAACAAACCGTGAACACACTTTTGAGTATCCCAGTTGCTGAATTATCATATTCACACTTCCTTCACTATTTCCTAGCTCCAGTGATAGCTCCTTGTATGTGACGCGCCGATTTGATCGAATGATGCTGTTAGCACGTTGCACAGTGTGAGATGCACAGCTGATGCCGGGCGACCGCTGCCTGGCTCATCATCTAGGCTGGCTCTCCCTCTCTCCGATGATCTCACACGTTTAGACCAGCGTCCAACTGTGCTTCGATCAACAACATCATCTCCGTAAACGTTTTGTAGACGTTTGTGAATATTTCCAACTGTTTCCTTCTCTGCGATTAAGAACTCGATAACAGCTTTCTGTTTACGACGCACATCACTATCAGACGCCATTTTCGAAACTGCGTTAACCATCGGTTTTATACTAGGGCGTTTAAAAGCGGTTTTATACAAGGAGGGGAGGTTCAAACTGGAAACATCCAGTTATATGAAGCGCAGAAAGTTCAAACTTACAGCCCAAAAAACATTTCAGCCCCATGGCCTATTATTTAGCTAAGAAAAAAGGGTGGGGCAAAATATATCGAGTGCCCCTAGTAGGAATCGGTTATACTGTAGTTATAATTTAGGGAAAGTCAGGTTAGCGAAGTACGACCTGGCCAGTCTTTCCTCACAGGAAAGGAAAGTGTAACCTATTGCCTTTGGTTAACCTTTGGTTAGCTTCCGCCCGAATTGTTCACTCTGACGAAGGTCAAACTTTTCACTCCACCTTAGACCTACAGTTTACCGTGGAATCCGAACCACGCCCGATCAGCAGCACAACGTCTTAACCACCTAGGGTACCCATTTATCTACCAACCACTTTCTTTATTGTGTGGAAGGATGAACAGCTGTGTTTTGCTGTGCGCCGATGGATTCGTAGTCAGCGCTAACCACTACACCACCGAGGCGCATTTATATATATATATATATATAAATAACAGATTTTAATGGGAAAGTAGTAACAATACAGTTAAAAGAAAAGGATCTAACAGGGGAAAAAAACTGCACCAGACATGGTGACGAAAAGCAAAAAACCGAAAGAAATACGAACTGAAACATGATCCAAAAAGTCTAAATCTCCTTCATATATATATATATATATATAAGCGTTTATCACTTTGAAAAAGTTTCTTTGTATTTTTAATTTGACCTTTTATTTACCTCAAAAGAGCAACTTAAAGCATTGCTCGCAAATCGTTAAAGCAATTTTACAGCACTTTTATAGCGAGTTAAAGCCAAGTACGATAATTAAGACTCGCTTTAAAGCAATAATTAAAACTGAAAATTGAAGGTTTACCTGAGGTCAACCAAGGATGTATATATATACCATATTTATGAAAGAAAACGGCCAAATTGCATAAAACAAAGGTTGAGAGTCCCTCCTCTAATGGCAGTCTCTCTATCATTAAAGTTTTTAATTCATGCGAATTTATACTCATAACCGAAAATTAATATATGAATTGCGTGTTTCTGAAAGACTCTCAGTGAAGATCCTATTGATTCGTATATTATACTTTTATGTCTTAATCCATAAGGGAAAGGAGTCTCGTGTAGTGTAATACCCCGAATACGAGTGTGAAGTTGCGTTTAGTAACAACTAGATAGAGGTAAACAGTACAAATTACGAAAAGTTGAATTAACCGGATAAAGAGACAATAATTTAGAATGTTTATTCCTACTTTACTTTATGGTATTCTGAACAGGACTGACACAGTGCTGTCGAAAGTATTCAGTACATTATTTAACTCGTAGTAGCGTTCCTATATACAGGTTGTACACAAATTATCTTTACAACTTCTCTCTCAAATAAAAATATTAGGAACGAGGTACACATACCGTTTTTGCGCCATCTGTGAGAAAAAGTAAGAGTTTCACATAATCTCAAACACATTCAACATGGGCACCATTTATCACACGTAAGACGTCCAAACGGTATTCTATCTCCATCCATGTCCGCTGCAACATTTCAACGTCATCTCTTGCAACAGCAGCAGCAGCAATTCTGGTCTTTAAATCGTCGATGTTGGCACTGGTGATCTGGCCGGCCAAGAGATGGGACCCCTACAGCCAATCCACCGTTTTGGGAAATACATATTAAGGGAATTTCGTACCAACAAGCTCCAATGTGGTGGTGCGCCGTCTTGCTGGAAAAGCCACATTAGGCTGCAGTTCCTCTAACTGTGGATAGACGTAGTTCTCAAGCATATCCAGATAATTGGTGGTTGTTACTGTCGCCTCAGAGAAGAAATAAGAAATACAGTTTGGACGTCTTACGTGTGACAAATGATGCCCATGTTGAATGTGTTTGAGGTTATGTGAAACTTTATTACTTTCTCTCACAGGGCGCAAAAACGGTAGGTGTACTTCGTTTCCTAATATTTTTATTTGAGAGAGAAGTTGTAAAGATAATTTGTGTACACCCTGTATATAAGAAGAAGAGATTGTACTCCTCGGGGTACGTTAGGCAGGAGACAAGGGAGTGCTGAAACTCCCGTTTCTCCCGTCACTGTCCTCCTTAGCTGATCTTTTTCCGTGTCTCATCTACACTGCGAGCAGTCCAGCACGCTCTCAAACACACACTTCTCCCTCTATTCTTCACTACACATACATGTACACACTACACAATCTTTTCAAAATTTAAAAAAATATATTAAAAATAATATTTGTAAAGAGCCAAATACTATTATTATTTTTACGTTTTGTAAGAGCAAAAGCGCTCTGAGTCGTTTTTCATTTTCTTCGTGGGTTGTATCACATTTAATAAAGTTCACGAGCAAATCGTGAATTATTCCATGTGTGTATATATATATATATATATTTAGGAGAAATCCAATGACAAGGAGAAATGTAAATGCCATGAAAAGTCTTCTTTAATGCGCAACGTTTCGAGCAATACGCTCATCTTCAGGCTGTTTAATAACAATGTAAAATTAAAATCAATATTGAATGAAAAACAAAACAGAAAATTTCTATAACCTATTCGTAAAGACAAATTTTAAAAGACTGAGAAAAGAGGGTTAAATTCTAAGTTATACAGATTTACATATAAAAATTAAGAAGTTATTTTTAAATACATATAGTAAATGTGAAATTAATACACTGGAAAAATTAACAATAGTACACTGGAACAATGGAACTATCTACCTTACACTGCAGTATCCGAGGCTGACTAATTTGAGCAGAGACAAGAACGGGAAACACGAGAGATGGCGAGGGCGATTGGGGAAGGAGGGATTATAAGGAATTGGGGAAGGAGGAGGGATCATAGCAAATTGAGAGGGACGGCAGATGAGTCAACATTCAGACTAGGGGACAATGCTTTAATGAAAAGCGATTCTAAAATTCTTAGTGAGTTGGGACAAGTATTACAACCAAGAATTTTAAAATTGTCTAAAGTGACATCAATTTTACATTTAATGCTGTGTTCACGAATACTCGAGGCTTCTTTAGTTTTTAAAATTTTACCTGTTCGGCCACTTATTCCCATATAATAATATATATATATATATATATATATATATATAATATACAGGGTTTTTCAGGAGGAAAGGTCAATACTTCGGGAGGTGATAGTATCGGTCATTGTGAGGAAAAAAGTTCATATGAACATGTGTCTAATTCTGAATGGTTACGGACATAGAGCTGTTTGAATCTACAAATACAAAAGCATTGTTAATTGTAATCAAGAAAGAGAAACCAATTACTGTTTCTAACATTTAATGTTTAAACATTGGCATTTTGAATGGTATCAGATACAGAAATGACAAATTTGTTACAGTTTACAATACGTTTTCGAAAATCCCACCGTCAACCTCAATGCACTTTGCAACTCGTGTGCGAAGATCACGTGTTGTTCGTCTGAGTTGATCTTGACGTTCCTTTATGCGGGCAGCATCATCCAAAATGCGCGCGAGCAATTCGTCTCGTGTATCCACCTTTCTTTTGTAAACTTGACTTTTCATCCACCCCCACAAACAATAATCTAACGGAGAGAGGTCTGGAGACCTTGGTGGCCATTGAATGGGACCACCGCGGGGGGAGGAAGAGCTGCTCGCGCATCAGATTCAAACAGTTCTATTTCCGTAATCATTCAGAATTAGACACATGTTCATATGAACTTTTTTTCTCACAATGACCGATACTATCACCTCCCGAATTATTGACCTTTCCTCCTGAAACACCCTGTGTGTATATGTATATATATATATATATATATATATATATATATATATACAGTATATTAATCATCGATGCATTCATAGTTTAAGTGGAAGTGTGAAGAGTTTAAACATCCTTTTACACAACGCACCATTCCGCCCATACGCCCATTTCAGGGTACGAACAGCTCGCAGCAGCATTGCCAAGTAGTTGGCGGGTCAAAATACTGATGAGACCTTCGTGCCTCCTCGTACCTCGTACCTCGTACCTGACGAGTGACGAGTCCTCGTTCATCACCACTGAAAGCAACAATGCTCTGTGTTAGTCTAGTCCAGTGGTTCCCAAACTGTGTTCCGCGGAACCCTGGGGTTCCACCGAGGCATAACAAGGGTTCCGTGCCACGTTTTTTAATCATTCTAATCAGGTCTTAATATTAAGGTCTAATTAAGGTCCTAATATGTATACATAATTTTACCTTATGGCTTTTTGTTAAATAATATTTTATATTCTTATTCTGACTTGAAATGGCACCATCGTGGATTTAGGATCACTAAATATTTTTCGCTAAAATTAAAATCTGCTAAGTATATGTAAATAAATTTTCGCTACTCGGCTACTGCAAAAGTGTAATTTGGCAGATTTTAATTTTAACGATTTTATAAAAGACTGGTTCTATTAGTACTGTTTTAAAATAAATATATAAATTCTGTCATAATATTTCAAATTTGTCATATTATTTATGACAAATTTTAATATATATATTTTACTCGTGAGAATTTAACTGTAATTAATTTTGAGCAATATGTTTTCGCTAAAATTAAAATTTTCTAACTTGCCAGTTAATTTGATGCGCACTTGTTTCGTAATTAATTGTGAACCAATCAGTATAACTACAGACGTTGGCGTGGTGCACTGTCAAGTTAATCTCTGATAGGCTTTATTTACTTAAGTGTTTTCAGTGTAAAAATTTGTATTGTGTTCATCACTAAAATCTGTAAGTTTTGTTGCTCAATAAATATTTTACAGCTCTAAGCCTAATATATATATGGAGTTAGGGTTCCGCGAAATAAAAACAAGTCTGTAAGGGTTTCGACAATTATTAAAGTTTGGGAACCACTGGTCTAGTCCAAAGAATATTCATATCCATATTCAGTTGATTGCAATTTTCGTTAGTTTGCATTGCAGACACCCCCAGTCATTATCGCTCCTGGTGCATGATTCTTCAGGTACAAAGTCCGTATACGGTCCTGTATTTTGTTTAGAATAATATTTTTTATATCTATCCGTAGACTAAACACGGGAGAAAATTGTGTCGTATGGTAGAATAACCTCCCAAAAACCAAACCGAGAATAAAATTTGGAAAAACTTTTAATACCTTACCTTTTCCTTGTTATGCTTATTTAAAGTAAGTACATAACTTTATTTGTGTAATTATTTTAGCTAATCACAGTAAGCCGAATACCAAAAATAGCACTCTACAGTTTGCTTCGTAAAAATAGATATAAATGGTTTGGAAAAGTTTTAATTGGAATATTGCAGAAGATCTCTATACGTTTCACAAATTTAAAAAGGGAAAAAGTTTTGTCCTCATAAAAACAAATAGGCCTAATTTGTTTAATATATAAAACGTTCTTTAAATGACAATATATACAGGGCGTCCCAAAAAAATGTATACACACTTTAAATAATTATAAAGGCAGTGTTTATTAAAATACATTTCATTTTCAAAATGTAATAGAATCTACAGACATTATTTAATTGTTTTGTCAACGCCTGTTTTCAAACTGACGTCCGTTCTGGTCCAGGCACTGCTGATAACGCGAAGCAATGGAATCGCAAACATCACGAAACATTTCGTTTGGTATTTGTGTGCATTCTCGTTCAATGGCTGCTCTCAATTCAGCGACTGTTGCAGGTTTTATAGCGTAGACTTTGTCTTTTAAGTATCCCCATAAAAAAAAGTCTAGTGGTGTGAGGTCTGGTGAACGCGGAGGGTATTCTACGAAACCCCTTCGTCCAATCCACATCCACATCGTGCCAAGTACCACTCGCAATACTCCACTCTTCGGTCCGGATCATCTTCATTAATAGCATGGACTAATCTTGGAATGTAACTTTTCCATTGACAGCGCTTCAAAATGCGTTGGACAGACGATTCTGAAATTCCTACCTCACGACTCGCTTGCCGCACAGATTTTCTTGGACTTTGGTGATACGTTTCCAGTACTCTTTCTTGCTTTGTGGGGCTTGTCGATGTCCGTGGTCTTCCGGAACGCTTCTTGTGGACATTCTGAACAGTTCCATCGGCTTCAAACTTATCTCTAATTCGAGTGATGGTAAGTCGCGTTGGTGGATCTGTTTGAAACTCCCTCCTAAACTGTCTTTGCACTTCAACTGCGTTTTCACACTTCCAGTAGCATTTTAGAATGAATTTCCTTTGTTCAAAGCTTAGTCTGACTGCCATTATTAATTCTAATGGGTTTAACTTGGAAAGAAAGAAACATCAATTGAGCTATCAGCTGTTAAAGTGTGTATACATTTTTTTGGGACGCCCTGTATACAGGGTGGGCCAAAAGTCTGGATCCATAGGAAAATATTTATTTTAATACATAAATTACAACAAATGGTAAATACTTAAAATGTGTATTGTTGTATCACATTGTTGTATGAACCACTCACAATATTCCACTCGCCGATCTGTGTCATCGCCATGCAGTTCTTGAACCAGGTGCACTTTGTAGGGATGGAATTTATGATTTTTAATAATTCTTCGAATTGAAGTTCTCGAGATGCGTGTTTCATTTGATAATCTTCTTGTTGACTTTACTGGACTATTCGTTAAATTTTCACATACCATTGCAGAGGTATTTTCATCAGTTGCAGTTTTTGGACGACCAGAACGCCGTCGATCATGTACACGTCCTGTTTCTTTGAAACGTTTAAACAACTTGCCAACAGTCGCATGTGTTACTGGATGCTTATCAGGATGATTTCTATTGAATTCGGTAGTAACTTCTCTGTGTGTAGCGCCCTGTCTTGCGTACATGAGCACAAGTTCTACCCGGTCTTCTGTTGTTAGATTCGAAGCCATTTCTGGGCTGAAATAAAAAAGTATTTGAGTATTTATACTGGAGTACGAACTACTGTACAGTATCACGGATACGCATTTACGAGTTAAAGTTGATATTCATTTTAAGTATTTACCATTTGTTGTAATTTATGTATTAAAATAAATATTGTCCTATGGATCCAGACTTTTGGCCCACCCTGTGTATATATATATATATATATATACTTAATTATATATATAATATTATATATATATATATAATATATATATATATATATATACACACATATACTTAATTACTTTATAGATAGAGAGAGAGATAAGGTCACTCATCTATATATACTGTACGTGATTGACATTTCCAAATATCTTATTGTCTAAGAGCCTTAATCATTAATTGTTAAATGTCATTTTTGCATTATTTATAAGATAGAGATCCACATTCCTTTAAATCACACAAAAAGAAATTAATTTAAGGGAACGAATTTTATAATGAAAACAATTTTAATTTGTTTTAAGAGAATAGTTTTACTTTCAATTCAACCTACATTAATTTTGTTGGATTTTTTTGTACAAAGTATTAATTTGTTAAATCTCATATTTTTTTTTTAACAAAAGGTTTTTAAGTAATCTTTTTCTATGCATTTGTATTTAAATACTGAATAACTTACTGATGAAATAGCCTCTAAAAACACGCATTATTTTGTATTAAGAGAACGGTTAATCATTAGAAATTTTAAAAATTGAGCCCATCCCTCCAAAAAAAGAAAAAAAAGAGTAACTGTTGTTCGCCGCATGTTTTGCCAAGTTTTTGGGATTGGCCTTATCACTAACATTATTCCTATGACATATATTAGACTATAACGGTAGTTATCCCAAATTCAAACAGTTAATTTCTTTTTATTCACTTTTAAATTTGCAAAAATATGTATTTTATATATATATATATTATATATATATATATATATATATATATATATATATATATATATATATATATATATATATATATATATATATATATATATATATATAAGAGATTTCTTTCACTACAGCTAACTAACTTTAAATTCGAATTGGTTATGCATACAGTACATAAAATATTGAACTCAACAATTTTGTTGTTAGTCAGCATTCTAAAGCCAAAGAAAAATTTTTATTAATGCTTTTAAAACAATATTTGTTTTAAAATGACATTTTTATAGGTATGTTAAATATTTTCTTAACATAACATAAATTTGTCTTAACAAAACAAAATAAACATGATTCAAAAGAAAATTCGCTTTAACCTTGTTAATTTATCTGAAAATAAAGAATTCAACATAATTCCGGTTCTCAGTGCACCTGTTGTTATTCCATACCTGATATATGGAATTCTACAATCAGTATATATGTTTACGCAAATGAGCCGACCCCCACCCCACTCCACTCCACCCCACTTTCCTCACCACAATCACATAAATAAGAAAGAACATATAAAGACACTGGAGCAATATTCCGATTTGCATTTGAACATAAAACAAAATGCAAACCTACAATATTGAGTTCTGGAAACGGAATCTGCTTCCTGTCTCTCCTTCGGTGGTTTCACTTTTGAAACCTACTTATATTTCTTGCATCTCTTATTAGATTATTTGGTTGTTTACTAAATATATATATATATATAATATTATATATCAGTCTTTCCTTGTGAACAGACGTGTTTTATCGAGTGTCCAGTGTTACCATTTGAATAAGTGGTTTTCGTTGAAGTGTTTTAAAAATAAAATAGTGTTTGGTGCATTCTTAACTAAATTACTTCGTGTTACTAATCATTCATTAACGAATATATTTCATTTATTGACTTTATTCATTACTATATTATTTGATTAAACCAAGGCTAGTGCACGTGGCTTGCCTTGTTTGTTTCCTGAATCTATTACTAACCGAGGTTTTATAAGGTTGAAATTCCCTTGTTTTGCATTTTTTGTTTTTCAAATCTATCAGAAAACGTGCTTTCATAAGGTTCATTTTCCTTTCCTTCAGGGGATTAAGTATAGTGTGGTCACCCACCGTGGGAAAAAGGAAAAACGGAAAGTAAACAGTCCGTCGAATAGCGGAGAGATAAGTTTTAGTAGTACTTTTTCATTTACAGAGCTTTCGTCGGTAACTTAATTAATATTTATTTAGTATAAATTTGTGTTACAAGAACCTGTTTCTGCGTTTCAGGAACATTTTTGCGGGTTTGCGCAGGTGACGGCACAATAAGCACGCGGTAGACCTACGTTGTAATTTATTAATTTCCAAACGCTCGTTTTTTTGTTTTTTGTTTTTAATTTGTTTTTTCTTTTTT
Source organism: Bathynomus jamesi (assembly GCA_023014485.1). Lineage (NCBI taxonomy): Eukaryota > Metazoa > Arthropoda > Malacostraca > Isopoda > Cirolanidae > Bathynomus > Bathynomus jamesi. The sequence continues at coordinate 1,323,920 of JAJOZX010000045.1, read as the reverse complement.
AACTAATTAAGAGCATGGCACCCCCGTCAAGTACTTGCAGTCGCTGTGAAGTGAAATTTGCCGCTTACGCGTTTACAATGGCTAATAATAATGAACAGTTAGTTTGCAGGTGGTGCTCAAGCATGGAAGTCCTGAGGAACGAGTTAGAACGTGAGAGGGAGGCCATAGTGAGGCTTCAAGAAAGCGTAATGCTCCTGACGGCAAAATTAGAATCCCTTGAGACTCCAGTTACAACCTCTCCTGCCTCAGTTTCTACTAATAATATAAATAGTACTAATAGCCCTCTCTCTTCCCCTAGTTCCCAACCCTTCGTTCGAGTGCGTAATGGAGCCCCATTGAGGAAACCTAAGACTTGTCTACCAGTAATAATAAACAATAAGTTTTCTGTTTTAGGTTTCGAAGATGCTGATGAACCGGAAATTCGACTCGTTAGCGATTCCATTGTTCGAGGTCAGCTCGAGGAATTCTGTGGGAGAAACCCTCGTCGTAGGCGCCGTTACTGCTACCCTGGTGCAAGGGTGGAGGATATAACTAATAGTGTTGACCATTTCACAGACGGTACCGCCGAGGACGCAACGTATGTTATTCATGTCGGTACTAATAACGTTTTAAATTCTAGATCGGAAGAAATGCTGGCTAGGTACAGGGACTTACTAGAGCGACAAAAGGAAAAAACTAATAAGATTGTTTTAACAGGTATACTTCCTCGAATTATCCAACGTAACGATTTCTACAGCAAGGCGACCTATATTAACAATAACCTAAAGTCTCTTTGCCAACAGGAAGAAGTGCATTTTGCGAATTTTTGGAACAGTTTCTACGGCAGGAGAGACTTGTTCCTCAGAGATGGACTTCATCTTAATGACGTTGGAGCTGCGCGTTTAGGAAGACTATTTCATAATAATGTCTTTTCTTTTCAGGCTGCAGTAACTCGAACGGTCCCAGCGTAAATTCCACAAATTTCCCCTGCGCTCGCGAAGGTGTCGCAATTACAAACAATTTGAAGGTTCTATCCGTAAGTGCTCGTAGCCTACGAAATAAAATAAACGAATTGTTTTCTTTAATTGCTTGTAAAGACTATGATTTAATTGCGATAAATGAATTGTGGCTTAGCACTGAAACACGTGACTTTGTAGGGAAGTATGAAATTAGAGGTTATAGACTTTTTGTTAAAAACAGAATAGGTATGGGAGGAGGCGGTGTTATGTTGTATATCAAAGATGATATTGCGAACGTTATGAAGTAAAGCACAATTCCAGAACAGATTGATTCGACTATAGCAGAACTTAAATTGAACGATTTCAAACTTGCTGTTGCGGTTATATATAGGCCCACTAATCAAACAGCTGATACGGACGAAGCGTTATATCGTGAACTAAAGAGAATAACAGGTAGTGAGCAGGCTTTAGTTATGGGTGACTTTAATTGCGCCAACGTGAATTACGATACAATGCAGGGAGACGCGGAAGGTAATCGTTTAGTTAATTTTATCGAGGAAAGCTTTCTTATTCAAAAGGTTGGGGAACCTACGAGGTTGGACAGTATTTTAGATTTAGTAATAACTACGGATGATAGGCTAATTACTGATCTTCAAGTAATAGAACCGTTAAGCAATACCGATCACAATATGGTAGAGTTTGTCCTCTCAATAAGTCACTCGAAACGAGCTAACTCGACTAAAATTCCTAACCTCCAGCACGCAGACTTTTGTAAATTTCAAAATAAATTGTCACACGTCAATGGGGAAAACGTAATGGGGAACTCCAACGCAAAACTAATGTGGTAATCGTTTGAAACAGTATTTAGGTCTATAAATGAGGAATGTGTACCGTACAAATTAATCGTGCGAAAGTAAACAACAAGCCCTTGTGGTTTACTTCTAGAGTAGGAGACATTATAAAGAGTAGAGATAGGGCTTATAGGCTACATAAGTGCGATAAAGACAATTTGTGGTTACGAAACAACTACATATCTCTAAGGCGTGAAGCGAAAAGTGTAATAAAAAAGTACAAGCGCGAATTTGAAATCTCCATAGCTCGTGACGGTAAAGAAAACCCCAAGCGATTCTTTCAATACGTCAACAATAGAAATCCAGTAAAAAGTGTCTTAGGGCCGTTGAAAAATTTTAAGGGAGATCTAGTTTCTGAAAACAAGGAAATGGCTACCTTGCTAAACGAATTTTTTACGTCAGTTTTTACTATAGAAAATGTAACGAATATCCCTCCGGTCAGAGACATAATACCTTTTGATAATGGTAATATTTTTTATAATATTGTGGTTAGTGAAGGGATGGTAATGCGCTATATTGTTAAAATGAAAACGCGTAAATCACCGGGGCCGGATTCCATATATCCCATACAACTAAAAGAATTAAAAGATAGCATTGTTGTGCCGCTAACAAAGTTATTTAATGCGTCTATTTCTGAGGGGTGCGTACCAGATAATTTCAAGTTAGCGAACGTAACGCCTATCTTTAAGAAAAGCGATAAAGGTGCGGCGGGAAATTATAAGCCAATCAGTTTAATGTCTGTTGTAGGTAAGCTACTGGAATCAATAATTAGGGATCGTATAGTCGGACACTTAGAATTGCATAACTTAGAAACACACAGCACGGTTTTAGCGAAACAAATGTTGCATAACTAATCTATTAGAATTTTTTCAAAGCGTGGTTGACGTTTACGATAGTTATTGGGCGGTTGATGTAGTGTATTCAGATTTTCAAAAAGCGTTTGACACCGTACCGCACTAAAGACTCATTGAGAAAACTAAGGCTCATGGAATCAGGGATGTAGTAATAAATTGGATAGAAGAGTGGTCGCGCGAGGTAGGAAACAGAGGGTGGTCGTTGATGGAGCGGAGTCGTGTTGGGCTAATGTAGCGAGTGGCGTTCCTCAGGGTTCTGTATTGGGCCCCTTGGTTTTTCTTATATATATATATATATATATATAATATATATATATATATATATATATATTATATATATATATATTTTACGATTTAGATGTCGGCCAAGTCAGTACAGTTTCAAAGTTTGCGGATGACACGAAACTGGGTGGTAGGGCGATTAATGACGAAGATAGAGGTAAAATCCAGGAAGATCTGAATAAAATCGTTGATTGGTCAATCACATGGCAAATGAGATTTAACTTCGATAAGTGCAAAATTTTACATATAGGTTCGCGTACCGGTAATTTTGCGTATAGTATTTCAGGGAAAGAGTTAACAAGCGTAGAGCAGGAAAAAGATTTAGGAGTTATAGTCACTTGTGACTTAAAAGTAGCAAAACAAAGTACAGCAGCGGTCAATAAAGCGAATAAAGTGTTAGGTTTTATAGCTAGGAATTTTGAGTACAAATCGCGCGATATTATAGTTCCTCTTTATAAGTCATTAGTTAGACCCAATTTGGAGTACGCGATCAAATTTTGGAATCCGCATATGCGCAAAGATATAGACAAAATCTAAAGAGTTCAAAGACGAGCAACAAAGATGATTCCGTCGCTTAGGTCAAAGTCGCACGAGGATAGGCTTGAGGAGTTAAAATTGACTACACTCGAAACTAGGATGCTAAGGGGTGATCTAATCCAGGTTTTCAAAATTATGAATGGGTTCGATAACGTAGATAGAGATAGCTTTTTCGAAATATCTCAGTATAATAGGACTAGAAATAACGAGTGTAAGTTGACAAGTAGAAGGTTCGAGATAGCAGTTGCCAAAAACTTTTTTACGCATAGAATAGTAAATAGCTGGAATAGTTTGCCGGTAGAAGTAATTAGTAGCACATCTATAAACATGTTTAAAAATCGATTAGACGCATATGTTGATAGATTGGGTATAGTTTAAGGTAGTAAAATTAAGGGCTTGTGGTTCGGAATTCACGTAAAATTGTAGGTCCCCTCCGCCACCACGGAGGACATGCACAATACACAATTACGAGAACAGTTAGGTAGCCCATCCATGAGTGGATCCTAGGGTCTTTGTTGGTCTGAAACATTATAACATTATATATATATATATATACAGGGCGTCCCAAAAAAATGTATACACACTTTAAATACTTATAAAGGCAGTGTTTATTACAATACATTTCATTTTCAAAATGTAATAGAATCTACAGACATTATTTAATTGTTTTGTCAACGCCTGTTTTCAAACTGACGTCCGTTCTGGTCCAGGCACTGCTGATAACGCGAAGCAATGGAATCGCAAACATCACGAAACATTTCGTTTGGTATTTGTGTGCATTCTCGTTCAATGGCTGCTCTCAATTCAGCGACTGTTGCAGGTTTTATAGCGTAGACTTTGTCTTTTAAGTATCCCCATAAGGTAGTAAAATTAAGGGCTTGTGGTTTGGAATTCACGTAAAATTGTAGGTCCCCTCCGCCACCACGGAGGACATGCACAATACACAATTACGAGAACAGTTAGGTAGCCCATCCATGAGTGGATCCTAGGGTCTTTGTTGGTCTGAAACATTATAACATTATATATAATATATATATATACAGGGCGTCCCAAAAAAATGTATACACACTTTAAATACTTATAAAGGCAGTGTTTATTACAATACATTTCATTTTCAAAATGTAATAGAATCTACAGACATTATTTAATTGTTTTGTCAACGCCTGTTTTCAAACTGACGTCCGTTCTGGTCCAGGCACTGCTGATAACGCGAAGCAATGGAATCGCAAACATCACGAAACATTTCGTTTGGTATTTGTGTGCATTCTCGTTCAATGGCTGCTCTCAATTCAGCGACTGTTGCAGGTTTTATAGCGTAGACTTTGTCTTTTAAGTATCCCCATAAAAAAAAGTCTAGTGGTGTGAGGTCTGGTGAACGCGGAGGGTATTCTACGAAACCCCTTCGTCCAATCCACATCCACATCGTGCCAAGTACCACTCGCAATACTCCACTCTTCGGTCAGGATCATCTTCATTAATAGCATGGACTAATCTTGGAATGTAACTTTTCCATTGACAGCGCTTCAAAATGCGTTGGACAGACGATTCTGAAATTCCTACCTCACGACTCGCTTGCCGCACAGATTTTCTTGGACTTTGGTGATACGTTTCCAGTACTCTTTCTTGCTTTGTGGGGCTTGTCGATGTCCGTGGTCTTCCGGAACGCTTCTTGTGGACAATCTGAACAGTTCCATCGCTTCAAACTTATCTCTAATTCGAGTGATGGTAAGTCGCGTTGGTGGATCTGTTTGAAACTCCCTCCTAAACTGTCTTTGCACTTCAACTGCGTTTTCACACTTCCAGTAGCATTTTAGAATGAATTTCCTTTGTTCAAAGCTTAGTCTGACTGCCATTATTAATTCTAATGGGTTTAACTTGGAAAGAAAGAATCAATTGAGCTATCAGCTGTTAAAGTGTGTGTACATTTGTTTGGGACGCCCTGTTATATATATTATATATATATATATATATATATATATATATATATATATATATATATATATATATATATATATATATATATATATTATACACATTATACACACACGCACATATATATATATATACATACATTACACATTTTAACTGCAAACAACACGCAGTATAATTAATGTAAAGAACGACGCTTGTATAGAAGAACGTTCCGCACAAGATGAGGAGGGAGAACGAACAAATGAAAAATGAGGTAACCACCCGTGAATCGAACCCGGGATCTTCCGATTACATTGGTTTCTGCTCGTATGTAGGAGAATTACGACTTCTGATCAATCGAGGCCCATGGTGTAGTGGATAACATATCTGACCGGCAATCGGAAGATCCCGGGTTCGATTCCCGGGTGGTTACCTCATTTTTCATTTGTTCGTTCTCCCTCCTCATCTTGTGCGGAACGTTCTTCTATACAAGCGTCGTTCTTTACATATATATATATATATATATACTTTTATATATATATATATATATATATATATATATATATATATATATATATATATGGGATGAATTTCACAATAAAACACGTGAAATGAATAAATGCTGCAAACCCACAAGGAAAAAGAATAACGATTCCAAGGCCTTTCGTTTAGCTTTGAATACACGAAAGGCCTTGGAATCGTTTTTCTTTTTCCTTGTGGGTTTGCAGCATATATATATATATATATATATATATATGATGAAAAGAACCACGAAGGAAAAGGAAACACAGAGCACCACTCTGTGTTTCCTTTTCCTTCGTGGTTCTTTTCATCATAAATATTATTCACGTGTTACTTTCGTGAAATAATTTTCATATATATATATATATATATATATATATTATTATTATTATTATTATTATTATTATTATTATTATTATATTAAGTGGTTTCCCGGCAGGCTCCCATATATTATATTACGTGGTTTTATATTCTACATTTACTGTATTATTTATACCTTTAGTTTAGCCTGTTTTCCTTTAAACCACATTATATATATATTTAACCCAAGGTTATACATATATATATAACTTGTTATATAGTATTATCTTTCTGTCAACCCGTGTAGGGGAATAATTGAAAAGCCTTTTACAAAAATAATATATTCATCACAGAATTTCTAAACCAATTACAATGCAAAAATTTAATTTTTGACAGTAATGAAAATTTTTCGAAGAATGACACTTGATAATAAGACAATTAAGTAAAATGCACAAGCAATTTAAATATGACTGTTAGAAAATTTTAATCTACAATTGGAAGTTATTTAACTGAATATAGCCGTATTGTAATACGCAAGGGCATAAAAAATGAATGAACGTATGCATACTACAATTTTGATTGAATTATCTTTAGAGTAACACTCGTTTCTTTATCCGGCCTTTATCATAGTTAGGTACATAATACAATTTCATAGAATTATTTGAATCCTATCTGTTATTTGACCATTTCAATTATAATGTTTAATGCATACCTTAGTTACATTGTTTGCCTACTTCCTTTTTGACAGTGGTAAATATCCTCTTCTTGAGAATTTTTGCATTACAATATGTACTTTTATATTTCTACCGAATGTACAAAACTCTGTCCGTTTTCTAAACGGAGAATGTAGGACACACTATTTCCGAGTATTTACAGATACGAATAGAATATACGGAGTGTCTCCGTTTTCTTCCGTTAAATTTTAAGGGAAGACTATTTTGCTTTTCAATTTCTTTCGCCAACACATTCGCTTTAAGAGTTATTTACGCGTACTCTTTAGGGAAGACTTATTTGCGCTTATTCAGTTTAGTGAACTACACATTTTCTTTTTGTTAAATTGTAGGGTGAACTAGTTAAATTTGTGACTTTTACTTCAACTTTCACACGGAGTCTTTTTATGACTTTATCGTTTCTCGTTCAGAGATGCACTGACTTTCTGCGTTTTACTTATTTGGTGTCTTTTGCTTCGAGTTTTAAATGTTAATAAAGACATTAATCTCATCTTTTAACTAACATAATTTTATTCTACGTTATTCGGCAATAGGTAAAAAGTACGTTGATATAAATTTCATTCTCGTTCACTGCTTTAATACGATTTGATTTATATATAACTTCTTTTTTTTCCGGCCTATGACCACTTGTTGCCGCGCGAGGCTGCCAGGCGTAAGGTTTACTTACATGCCCAAATTAGATTATCTTAATTTGATTCATCCTATTTTTAAGGATTATCAGCCTTTCAGAAGGTATAATTGTAATATGCCATTAACCTTGTAATGTAACCTTAATGTAACAATCTAATTCTAACGGAGTTTTCCCGTTTTATACAAAAGTATGATTTCGGTTCGGCGTTTCAGTTTTGAACGTCTCTTCGAACCGAGTCAAATCCTCGTGGCTATGTTTTTATTTTAACCCTCTAACGCCGACTGAGTCGAATACTTAGCGTTTCAAATACACGCATTTAGACTTAACGCTACAAAAACGTTCGGCGTTAAAGGGTTAATGTAAGTTTTACATTAGTTATTTTCCTAGTTTTGGGTAACCTATATATGGTATTTTTATCCGCACTTATTCAGAATTAAATAGACAATTGAATTCATGCCATTTTTCCTAAATTACATGAGTATTTAACATGCATATGTTTTTAATTCCATGTACTTAAGAATTTATAAAATTGTTTCGTTTACACCCGAAACGGTCTCCTATACAGAAATGCCCAGCGCCATTTTTGACGAACACAATTCTTTGTTTGAGCTTGGCTTTCAGTTTGGTATTTATACATACAAATTCATTCTGTTTGCATGATCACTTTTGTTTGTGGGTTCATTTATAACCAGTAATTAATTAACCTTATTACACTATTCCCATACATAACAATATATACAGTGTTTCAGATCGACCCTAGAAATATAGAAAAGAAACACTTCATATTAGTTACGAATTACTATGACAAACTTCAAATACCAAATACCAAATACAAACTAGAAATTCCGCCAATTTGTAGTTTGTATTTGGTATTTGAAGTGTGTCATAGTAATTCCGTAACTAATATGAAGTGTTACTTTTCCATATTTCTAGGGTCGACCTGAAACACCCTGTGTGTATATATATATATATATATATATATATATATATATATATATATATATCGGATATGGCGATATCCTTTAAGGTATTCTCAGTATGTCGCTTCCCGCACCAACAAGGAAGTTTATACCGCTGACGTCCACGGTTCTTCTTTTAATCCTTAATTAATCTGAGTGCGAGTTACGATAAAACCAACCCAACTTATACCCTTGCTCGATGGCGTCCTCTCTTCTCTCAGTCCGTTGAGAAACGGGAATGTTTTCTTGGAAAAATGTAAATTATGAGTTTTCCTTTGTTAGCTTTTATTTCCAAGGTTTGGAAGCACTTTTAAAATACTAGATTTTCTTTTACACTACAGAGTAATTAGAGAATAAAAACCTTAACCCAACACTTGTTTAGAGAGTTTTTAACGAACAAAAGCTTACATCGAAAGCTAACGGGCCCCAGCCCAACCGGCCGGCCCAAAGACGAAAACCTCACTCCCTCTCTCAAGGCGGGTTCCATTCCTCCTTGAGAAGACCCCATGGTGCCGCGTTTACCAAAGATTATTTACTTGCAAAGTCCTACTCTAATAATGATATTAACAAAAGAATTTCTATAATTGGATATTAGCACAAAAATTTATATAATTGTAGTTTTACACTTAACTCTTTTATGTGATTTATAATAATCGAAAAAAACATTTAGAATTTAGGAATTTCTGTTTAAGATTATAGACATGACAACACTGTTTTCGTTAGGGTTAAGAGAGAAAGGAAGCAGAGAATCCGCGGGGCATCGAGGCAATTATACAATATTAAAAATTTAACGGATTCATGTTTTAATTTATATGAACAGAATAATATCTTTTAAAGGATTAACATTTTAATTTATACAAACAGAATGATATCTTTAAATTTTTTTTCCTGTGGAAACACTTTTCCACATATATACACATGTGTTCATGTCAGTGTATGTGTAAGTGTGTATGTGCGTTCTGCCTGCAATGCCGAATCCTTGAGTATGTACAGTTTCCAAAAAAAAAAGTCTCCGCGAAACATAAATTTCTAAAAATCGTAAAAGTTATTAATTTGGTAATATTAATTTTTTCTTGAATATTTTATTCTCTTTTGATGACAATAATAAAATTATAAAAACAAAACCCAGTCATTGATAATAAGTATTTTTTCATGTTTTTAGAAATCTTTTCTAGTCGAACTTTTTTCAAAACCTGTACATGTCAATCAAAAGAGAAAGAAACACGAAAAAGATTTGAGTAAAAACGAAAATTTATTCCGATGGAAAAGTATGTTAGAAAAGGATTAAAATGAAAGGAAAAAAACCCTTTAATCCTTTTTCACTTTTCACTTCCCACAAATTCACAGGAAGTATTCTGAGGAAAAATACTCTTATAGTATCTACAGTATTTATCTATCTATCTACTCATCTATATATTACTCATTCAGTTATCCGTGATTGAAGGGCGCTCCATGATCACGGATAATCCGACTTCATGGTTAACTCAGTATACCCAGCCGATGAATGAGTAGAGCAACTGCTGCTGCTGCTGCCCGCCATCAGTGACTGGCCTCTTACCTCGTGCGCCACTGCACACAGTATTACTCTATTACAGTATAATATGCAATTAAGTAGTTTGTACTGACCACAAGACGTGAAGATATGAGAAGCCACAAGCGCACATGCGTACTCTGTGAAGCGCGGAGAGACACTGACTGAGGCGTGTTGTAGTCGACTGGAGGGAGGCGAGCCGCAAACAGATGTAAGCCTCGCGCCAAATCACAGTTAACTCGGTGTCATGATCACGAGTAAGTGCAGAATGGTCACAGTTAGTAAATCACGATTTATTCTATTCACGGTAGAGTGAATTACATAAGTGCGATAAAGACAATTTGTTGTTACGAAACAACTACATATCTCTGAGGCGTGAAGCGAAAAGTGTAATAAAAAAGTCCAAGCGCGAATTTGAAATCTCCATAGCTCGTGACGGTAAAGAAAACCCCAAACGATTCTTTCAATACGTCAATAATAGAAATCCAGTAAAAAGTGTCAGGTCCATTGAAAAATGTAAATGGAGATCTAGTCTCTGAAAACAAGGAAATGGCTACCTTGCTAAACGAATTTTTTACGTCAGTTTTTACTATAGAAGATGTAACGAATATCCCTACGGTCATAGACATAATACCTTTTGATAATGGTAATATTTTGGATAATATTGTCGTTAGTGAAGGGGAAGTAATGCGCTATATTGATAAAATGAAAACGCGTAAATCACCGGGTCCGGATTCCATATATCCCATACAACTAAAAGAATTAAAAGATAGCATTGTTGTGCCGCTAACAAGATTTTTAATGCGTCTATTTCTGAGGGGTGCGTACCAGATAATTTCAAGTTAGCAAACGTAACACCTATCTTTAAGAAGGCGATAAAGGTGCGGCTGGAAATATAGGCCAATCAGTTTAACGTCTGTTGTAGGTAAGCTATAGAATCAATAATTAGGGATCGTATAGTCGAACACTTAGAAGTGCATAATCGTTAGAAATACGCAACACGGTTTTAGGCGAAACAAATCTTGCTTAACTAATCTTTTAGAATTTTTCCAAAGCGTGGTTGACGTTTACGATAGACATCGGGCGGTTGATGTAGTGTATTTAGATTTTCAAAAAGCGTTTGACACCGTGCCGCACAAAAGACTCATTGAAAAACTAAGGCTCATGGAATCAGGGGTGTAGTAATAAATTGGCTAGAAGAGTGGTTGCGAGGCAGGAAACAGAGGGTGGTCGTTGATGGAGCGGAGTCGTGTTTGGCTAATGTAGCGAGTGGCGTTCCTCAGGGTTCTGTATTGGGCCCCTTGCTTTTTCTTATATATATTAACGATTTAGATGTCGGCCTAGTCAGTACAGTTTCAAAGTTTGCGGATGACACGAAGCTGGGTGGTAGGGCGATTAATGACGAAGATAGAGGTAAAATTCAGGAAGATCTGAATAAAATCGTTGATTGGTCAGTCACATGGCAAATGAGATTTAAAGTGGATAAGTGCAAAATTTTGCATATAGGTTCGCGTAACGGTAATTTTGCGTATAGTATGTCAGGGAAAGATTTAACAAGCGTAGAGCAGGAAAAAGATTTAGGAGTTATAGTCACTGGTGATTTAAAAGTAGCGAAACAAAGTACAGCAGCGGTCAATAAGGCGAACAAAGTGTTAGGGTTTATAGCTCGAAATTTTGAGTACAAATCGCGCGATATTATAGTTCCTCTTTATAAATCATTAGTTAGACCCCATTTGGAGTACGCGGTCCAATTTTGGAATCCGTATATGCGCAAAGATATAGACAAAATCGAAAGAGTTCAAAGACGAGCAACTAAGATGATTCCGTCTCTTAGGTCAAAGTCGTACGAGGATAGGCTTAAGGAGTTAAAATTGACTACTCTCGAGACTAGGAGGTTAATGGGTGATCTAATCCAGGTTTTCAAAATTATGAATGGGTTTGATAACGTAGATAGAGATAGCTTTTTCGAAATATCTCAATATAATAGGACTAGAAATAACGGGTGTAAGTTGACAAGTAGAAGGTTCGAGACAGCAGTTGCGAAAAACTTTTTTACGCATAGAATAGTAAATAGCTGGAATAGTTTGCCGGTAGAAGTAATTAGTAGCACGTCTATAAACATGTTTAAAAATCGATTAGACGCGCATGTTCATAGAAAGGGTATAGTTTAAGGTAGTAAAATTAAGGCTTTGTGGGGATAGATCCCACAGCTCAACACAAGTGTTGTGGGATATAGGGAGGCAGCGTCTTGGGTTAGGGGATACTCTCTGTCCTTACACACCCTATTTAAAGAGATTCCTCTGCCGAGAGGTGACCCCCATAGTACTGTGAGGTATTGAAAAACTCATGATCTTCACTTTCCCCACAAACACCTTTAAATGGGAGACCCATAATGGGTGCACACACATTTCTACATTACTGTAAGTCAGTCTTCTCAACAGCCACACCTACACTTTTCCTCGTAAGTGTATATATTGTAATGTATATGGTTGTAAATTTTGACTTGGTCCGCAATCGATATGGACCGTGACTTGATGGATACCGTAATGAAATTGACTGGATTCTTTGGATCTGATATATTTGCATGTCCGTTATAAATAGATATAGAGTGTAACATTTGTGGATAGTAGTCTATTATGACTTGATCCTCTGGATCCAGAGATTCTATCTTTAGTTTTAAATCGATAATTAATTAGTTTTAAATTGATAATTATTTAGTTTCGTAAAAATTGGTCGTTGCCAAATTACCGGCAGTTTTTACATAAATTTCTTATGTTCTTGTGGTTCGGAACCCACGTAAAATTGTAGGTCCCCTCCGCCACCACGGAGGACATACACAATACACGATTACGAACACAGTTAGGTAGACCAGCCATGAGTGGATCCTAGGGTCTTTGTTGGTCTGAAACATTATAACATTATAACATTATAACAAGCTTGACCTACGTGAAATGAGGAATCATCGCACGGAACTTTTCAAAGATTGGTGGAATTGGCGGAATTTGTAGTTTGTACTGGGTGATCCAGATAAATGGGACCCATAAAAAAAAGCCAAATATTCTTAATATTTAATTCCTTACATAAAAACTATATATCATTCGAAAGAGTAGAGTTACAAGTTTATTATGAAATATTTATTTTTTTAAAATGACTCCTTTCAAATGTGCTCCATTAGTTGCCAAGCATTCCAGTGTTCTCGCTTGTAAGTTCTGCATCACTTTTGAAGAGTGTGCGGTGGTATGGCCTGTATCTCATTTGTGATGGCGGCCTTCAATTCTTGCAAGGTCGTTGGGTTATTTCTGTAGACCCTACTCTTTAAATATCCCCACAGATAATAATCTAAGGGAGAAAAATAAATCCGGAGACCTTGCGGGCCATTCAACGTCTCCAAATCTTGAGATTAACTCGCCTGGAAACGTTTGACGCAAAACTGCCATGCAGTTCCTCGTGGTATGGCAAGTAGCTCCGTCTTGTTGGAACCAGTGGTTTTCTAGACAAAGATCTCTTAATTTAGGAATAAGGAAATCGGTCAACATTTTTTCGTAGCGATCACCATTTACAGTGACCGTGTTTCCGGTGGAATCCTCGAAAAAGTACGGCCCTATGATCTGAGATGCAGTAAGACCACACCAAACAGTTACACGCTGACTATGCAACGGGACTTCGGTAATATTCAATGGATTTTCTGTTGCCCAGAAACGACAATTTTGTTTGTTTACAGTTCCATTCAAGTGAAAATGGGCTTCGTCTGACATAATCAAAGTTGCTAGAAAATTGGTGGTCATTTACCTTCTGTTGGATCCATTGACAGAATTGTCGTCTTCGTGCGAAATCTCCATCGTTTAGTTGTTGCACTGTTTGAATTTTATATGGAAAGAGCATTAAATTTTGCTTAATATACGGTGTGTTGTTCCATATCCAACTCCTAACAGCTGAGAAGCACGTCTGATGCTTATGTTAGGATTATCCTGTACAATTTCATGAGTTCTGTTAATGATCTCGTCTATCCTTGCTGTGCGCACTCTTCCAGTTGGTTTTCTTTTTCCAATGCTGCCAGTTAGGGAAAAATTTCTGACACACCGACGGATTACTTTCTTAGAAGGTGATTTTGACATCTGAAAATTTGTCTTGAAAGATCTTTGAGCTGAAACTACACTTCTTCCATGCTCAAAATATTGCTCAGTTATGAAACGCAGCTGTTCCACAGTCCATGCAGTCATCTTGAAGGGTTAGTTTTAACTAACACTTTTATTTTGTTTTGTATCTTATCTTGTCTTGTATTGTCAAAACCTGTACAATCCTGTACAAACTTGTAACTATCCTCTTTCGAATGATGCGTATGATTTTATAAAAGGACTTATACTTTAAGAGTTACAGGGGTTTCTTTTGGGTCCCATTTCTCTGGATCACCCTTTATTTGGTACTTGATATTTGATATTTTAGTATTTTGGTATTTCTGGGATCGACCTGAAACACCCTCCATATTGCTATTGTATAACAACAGACTAGAGGGTATTGCCATAAAAGACGTGCCATTTACGAATAAAGATTTATGTAGAGAGTTAGTAGCATATATATATTATATAATTATATATGCTACAAACTCTCTGCATAAATCTTTATTCGTAAATGGCACGTCTTTTATGGCAATACCCCTAGTCTGTTATTATACAATAGCAATATACAGGGTGTTTCCGGTCGACCCCAACAATACCAAAATATCAAATACCAAATACCAAATACAAACTACAAATTTCCACCAATTTCCATATTTCTAGGGTCGACCCGAAACACCCTATATATTGTATATATATATATATATATATATATATATATATATATATATATATATATATATATATATATATATATATATATACCTTCAACTGCAAAGAACACGCAGTATAAATAACGTAAAGAAACGACGCTTGTATAGGAGATATTCCGCGCAAGACGAGAGAGAGAGAACGGAACAAATGAAAAAATGAGGTAACCACCTGGGAATCGAACCCGGGATCTTCCGATTGCCGGTCAGACGCGATACCATTACACCATGGACCTCATGGTGTAATGGTATCGCGTCTGACCGGCAATCGGAAGATCCCGGGTTCGATTCCCAGGTGGTTACCTCATTTTTTCATTTGTTCCGTTCTCTCTCTCTCGTCTTGCGCGGAATATCTCCTATACAAGCGTCGTTTCTTTACGATATATATATATATATATATATATATATATATATATATATATATATATATATATTATATATTATATATACACGTTAGAAATCCCACTCACCACAAATATAGAGAAAAGAATCAATGCCATTAAAAGCGTCAAAAACACTGACGTTAAAAATCGTCACTAAACAAAATAGTTAAAAAAAAAACCTCGCACCAAGTTAAAAGAAGGGAACAAACATCGCACTTTAAAATATTGATTTTTCATAAGGTAATAAAGGAAATGGGTGTGACTTTCCGCTTAATGAAAAGTTATTCACACATACATACATATATGGGCTGCGTACGCAGACATGTACTGCACGGTGGCACGAAAGCGAAATAGGAATGGAGAAATTGTATAATTGCAGGTATATATCACTAAGAAATACTGGGAACTTATATATATATATATATAGTATCCCTAAAGTGACGTGACAAAAATTATTTATTATTTTTTATTGTTTATTCCCATTTGATTTTTGCACAATGAAATACGATATGTACCACTTTCAATCTAATTTTAGAGTGAACGACGGTTCAATGAGCCACTTTAACTATATGTGTGAATCATCTTCATCCATTACTAATATTTTTTAACTAGACAAAAAGTTATGCTATGCTATAGGATTTCAACGAGGTTTTCTTGATAAGTTGCTTCAATTCGATGCACTTTCACGCGTAATCTTACTGAATAAATTTTACATTTCTGGAATAAGAGGAAATATCCTCAATTTGTTTAAATCGTATCTGACGAATTGTCAACATTACATCCGATTAAAAGATAATTTATCCGACAAGGTGATACTAATGGGGTTCCACGAGGATCTATTCTTGGATCATTACTTTTTTAATTCACGTTATTGATTTTCATTTCTGAACCGCATTAAATTGTGTACAATATGCGGATAATACCACACTTCCGCCCATCATAAATTAGACCTTCCGATAAATGAAACGAAGCAGTTAGAGCATGTTTATAAATGGATGTGCTGATAAACTGTTACTGAGCCTGACAAAATCATCTTATATGATTATTTCCACAAAACACATTAATACAAATTATCAAGCAAAAATTGAGAATAATACTTTTGCAGAATGAAGTTAAAGTACGTAACATTAGTTTAGACGAAAAACTAAATTTCAAAAGTCATGTACAACATATCATATCATATCAAAACAATATCAAGATTTCTATTCATATTATTTAAACTAAATAAGTCTCTGCCTCAAAACGCACTCCTTTCCCTGTGTTATTCCTTTATCCACCCACATATTTTATTGCATTACAATATGGGTTAGCTCGAAGAAATATATAAAACATTCTTTGGAAGTCATTCATAGAAACTGTCTGCGAACCCTCTCAAATAATAACAACAAAGTCACATTTCCCCAGTGTTTAAAGAGTTAAATATTTTAAAAGCAAATGATTTACACAGATTCACTGTTGCTCTCAATATATTCGAAGTTTTCAATAAAAATCAACATACATCACCTATTCAAAGAGCAATCACCCTCATCAAATACATGATCATTTTACACTACACTCTCCAGAGATTTTATGCTCAAATATCTAAACACGCGAATAATATTTATGATGAAAATAACAACGAAGGAAAATTAAAACACGAAATAATGCTCAGGCGCTTTTGTCTGAGGATGTCATTAGATGAAAGCGCTTGAACACTATTTCGTGTTTTAATTTTCCTTCGTGGTTATTTTCATCATACAGTATAAATACGAGTAATATACGAGGGCCACTCAATATATTTTGCCCCACCTTTTTTTCTTTCCAAGTTTCCTTGTAAGTTCCAGAAATTTTGTACACAAGTAGTTACATACCTTTTATACAAGTTTTTATTTTTCCACATAGTCTCCATCCTTTTCTACGGATTTCCTCCACCTCAAAACAAGGGCCTTTATTCCTTGCTGATAAAGGTCCGCTGGGTTCCACTGGAACCACCTCTTAACCTCCTCAACAACCTCATCGTCACTCTGAAACTTTCTTCCACGAATAACATGCTTCATTGGCCCAAACAAATGGAAGTCTGAAGGTGCCAGATCTGGACTGTATGAAGGGGAGGGGTAACACAGTCAAGCGCATTTTTGTGATGGTCTCTCTTGTTTGTAAACTGTTGTGTCAACTTGTGTGGCCTTGCGTTATCGTGCAAAAGAAGGACGTCTTCCAGTTTTCTCTCCGGTCGAACTAGCTTTATACGTCTCTGGAGTTTCTGTAGAGTAGCAATATATGCCTCGGAGTTGATTGTTTGTCCTTTCTTCAAAATGTCCACCAGAATCACCTCTTTCATGTCCCAGAAGATAGTGGCTATAACCTTTCCTGCAGAGGGAGCCATTTTGAACTTTTTCTTGCGTGGCGAGTCTGCGTGATGCCACTCCATGAAATGGCGTTTTGTTTCAGGTTCAAAGTGGTGTACCTAAGTCTCATTCCCAGTCACAATTCGTGAAAGGAAGTCATCCCCTTCTGTCTCGTATCGAACCAACGGCTCAAAAGCAATTTCTTTTCTTTGGATTTTGTGATCATCAGTCAGTTGGCGAGGAACAAACCGTGAACACTCTTTTGAGTATCCCAGTTGCTGAATTATCGTATTCACACTTCCTTCACTAATTCCTACCTCCACTGATAGTTCCAAAGACGCCGAGAGGGCGGGGCAGCCGGGATAAATCCCCGGAGTCCGGACCTCTAGGGGGCCCCGAAAAGAGGGGTATAAAATCTAAAAATATTAATAAAGCAATTGATTAAATAACAGAGAGGAAATATAATTAATGAACATGCATTTTATAGAAATTATCATAGTCAAACTGAAACAGATAAAATATTATCTGCGGTCCACCAATGCCCAAGACCAACTGACAGATCTGGGAACCATTGTAATTGAAAGCCAGTTAGCCCGTACTTTAAATTTCATCAGAATCATTAACCACTTTGCTAGAGAGAAGGCAAAGAAAGTACACTTCTAATTATGAAAATCTTGCAGTAAACAATTGTCTTGCCTGCATGGACTGGTACTGCATTTGTAAACTGTATGGTGATAGAATTAATATAATTTATTCGAAAAATAAAATGGTCATTTTCCTCTGAGTTGTTTATTCATACTGTATGTTTTGAATAGTGACTTGAACATATAATCAGTTTGCTTGTTATGTACACAAAAACATTCATAATAAAATACTGAGTAAACAGGGGGGCCCATATACCAATCCTTCCCCGGGGCCCGTGGCAGCTCTCGGCGGCCCTGGATAGTTCTTTGCATGTGACTCCCCGATTTGATCGAATGATGCTGTTAGCACGTTGCACAGTGTGAGATGTCACAGCCGATGCCGGACCGCTGCGTGGCTCATCATCGAGGCTAGCTCTCCCTCTCTCCGATGATCTCACACGTTTAGACCAGCGTCCAACTGTGCTTCGATCAACAACAGCATCTCTTTCCTTCTCTGCGGTTAAGAACTCGATAAGAGCTCTCTGTTTAAGAGGCACATCACTGTCAGACGCCATTTTCGAAACTGCGTTAACCATCGGTTTTATACTTGGGCGTTTAAAAGCGGTTTTATACAAGGAGGGGAGGTTCAAACTGGAAAAATCCGGTTATGTGAAGCGTAGAAAGTTCAAACTTACAGCCCAAAAGACATTTCAGCCCCATATCTTATTATTTAGCTTAGAAAAAACTAGGGTCCGACCGATAGTATTCCCAAAGTATCGGTACCGATACGATAGTTAGAGCAAAGTATCGGCCGATACCGATATCTGTCCAAAATATCAAAATAGGATTCAAAGAATGTAATTCGACACATGTACTGTAATTCAAAACATATATTTGAAGAAATGGAATTCACAAAATAAAGTCATGTAATGGAAACAATATGTAATTCAAAAATTGTAATTCAAAAAGTGTAACTCAACATAACAGTTCACTCAATAATCAAAATTGAGGAACTTCAGATTTTTGGAGAGGATGATTTGTTCATCAGCGTTGATTGGGGTGATGTTGGCTCGTTTCGCATTGATAACATCTCCAGCCGTTGAGAAAAGCCGTTCAGCGTCAACTGATCCAGAGAAGCAGCTCATGCACTTCTCAGCAACTTTGGCAATCTCCGGGAAATCAGCAGAATGTTCTCGCCAGAAAATGAATGGATCCCTATCCCCAGCGATTCGAAGTTGCGCCCAATAGGCGTCCAGGGCTGCCTCCATTCGTGCATCTGGGACAGTGAACATCGTGTCCGTATCACTCATTTGGGGTTCTTCAACTAGAATAGGACGAATGTGATCGTCGAGATCGCTACCTTCTGAATCGGTAAGGTTTTCCCAAAGAGCGATTTTCTTGGACGGAGAAACCGGACCACTTCGGCGGCGTTTCACGGCAATTGCACCTCCGATACGCCTTCGTTGGACCCCCTCCATGTGACTGCGTATCTCTTGTCTCAACAATTCCTTGGCCTTTTCTCGCATGTCGTCGCCTATCAGCCCAGCTCCTTTGAATCGGGGATCAACTGCTGTGGCTAGCAGCAGTTTCTCATTTGAATTATGCTCTCGAAATCTCTGTTCGAGAGAATCGCCCAGCTGGCTCTTCAGAATCTTGACACCAGCAGCATCATTCACTGAGCACGGTGCACAGATTCCTTTTGACAGGGATTTGACCGTAGATAAAACTTCTGATAAAAGCGAGTTTTCCTCACTGATTTTGAGCGTTGCAGTTTTGAAGACAGCAAGCACGTCAATAAGCTTGACCATAAGCTTCCCTTGCGTTGAAGTCAACGTATTTTACAGGGGCCATTCGACGTCATTGTTAAAAAAAAAAAAAGTTTGGTAGAAATAACCACATATATTTCCAAATAAAATATAAACAAAATAAATATTTACCACAAAATAAATATAGAATAAAAATAACAACCCTCGTTTCTAACCAACCAACTAGTGAAGTTGGGTTTCCCTAATTAACAAAAAAAAAACAAAAAAAAACAGAGCTCTTTGTTAGATCGAAAAATTTTGACTGCTGAATCAAGTGGGCTAGTTTTTTCATAAAAAATTCTCGTAGTTCCCCAACTAACCGGGCAACTTAAAGTCAACCTTTAAACCTCAATATTAACCACTGCAATTAAACTGAAAACTAAAACCCTGTTTAACTAAATAGTGGGCTACCAGAACTAGGTGTAAGTAGCTTAATTAAAATACATAACTAAGGTAAGAGATTAAAACTAGGTACCTAGAAGAAACTCGAACCGGGCTACAACAGCCCTAACTAAATAATTAAATGGCTGCAATAGCCCCTATTAAAACTTAAGGGCAATATAGCCCTAACTTAACCTAAGTAAAAACCTTCAAAACCTTAAACCTTTAAAAACAAAAACTTAAGGGCAATACAGCCCTAGCCTAACTTAAACTGCAGAACCTAGGTCTGGGAAATAGCCCCTATAAATAAATAACTTAGCAGTGTGCCAAATAGTGACTTGACTTAACAAATAAAATTCAAAATCTGGAAACTAAATGAAACGTATGGACTAGTTAGAAACAGAAAGGGTAACGTCCAACTGGCAACTTCATTTTTGGTAAGTCTAAATTAATTTTAATGAATTTAGCTTGACCATAGTTAGTAATCTGGCTGCCGACCAAATTTTAACCTTAAAACCACTGCAGCCTACAGTGAAAAAGTCTGTAGCTATGTTGACAGTGTCTAAATGGGCCATTATTATTTCTATAATTACTGTGTCTATTTAAAGTAAACTTAGCCTTAATATTGCACCTAAATAAAAATAATCTCTCTCAAAAAAAAATAATAATAATTTTTCAATAAATTTTTCAATATGGCGCCCCCGGGTGGGCAGTCGAGAAGTTGGTTACCCTTTTTTTGTTCTATTTCTGATACAATAGTTTTAAATCCAGTGAATTAAATTTTTTACATAATCTGAAAATTTAATTATAGATATCATTGATAATATCATTTATAATATTAAACCTAAAAAATGGGTAAAGAAACTGAAGCTACTCCAGAAAAAAGTATGGAGAGAGTATCATTATGGTTGGGAAGTGATGTGGAAGCGCTTGAAACTAGTAAATTGGTAAAAAAGAGGGGAGCAATCAGAGCCTCAGCTACTAAACTTTTAGCTACAATCAAAGAAAAATTGGATGATTGGTCTGAGGGACAAAAAAATTCATATGCTCGGCTTTTGTCCTCACAACTGGACAAGTGTATTTGTTTGTTCCGAAGGCTTCTCAGAGGCTAAACAAGAGAAACTAGATGAAAAAAACAGTATTACCAAATTGAAATACATCAGATGGTACAAGCATTAACAACTAAAAAAGAAAATAATGCCGAAGCCAAACCTAAACCAAGAATAGGTACTAAAATTCCTGAGCTTCAAATATTATCATTTGATGGAAATCCCTCTAAATTTCAAAACTTTAAGACCTCATTCAGAAACATTTATGACAACATAGGTCTTTCTGAACAAGAGAACTTTGCCTACCTAAAACAACATTTGAGTGGAAACCCTGCCATTCAAATAAACTGCATGCAAGAGAGTAAAACATCTTATGAAGAAGCATGGCAGCAGTTGGAGAGCTGTTATGCAACACCAGGCCAAATTAAATTCTCCATAATAAAATCACTCTTAACTTCTTCTTCCGCAGCTTATTATCCCATCTTTACATGGGGTCGCTGTTTTTGGTTCGTCTTCTCCACTCTCCTCTGTCGTATACCACGTCTTCCTCCAAGTCCTTCTCCCTGATGTCCGCCA
The DNA here is from genome assembly GCA_023014485.1 of Bathynomus jamesi. Classification (NCBI taxonomy): domain Eukaryota; kingdom Metazoa; phylum Arthropoda; class Malacostraca; order Isopoda; family Cirolanidae; genus Bathynomus; species Bathynomus jamesi. The sequence goes on along the minus strand of JAJOZX010000045.1, from coordinate 1,301,907 downwards.
CCACACAGTCCCTCCATCTCGTCTTCGGTCTTCCTCTTCTTCTCCGTCCCGGCAACTCCATCTCCAGCACTCTGTGCCCCACATACTCCTCCTCTCTTCTCCTGACGTGTCCATACCACCTCAGCCTGGCCTCCTGCACCTTCTTAGATGCTTCCGCCACCTTCACTGTCCCTCTTATATGCTCATTTCTGACCCTATCCCTCCTCGTCACTCCACACATCCATCTCAACATCTTCATTTCAGCCACATCGATTTTTCTTTCATTGCTCTTCATCATTGGCACAGTCTCCATTCCATACAACATTGCCGGCCTCACCACTGTTTTGAATACCTTTCCCTTCAGTTTCACTGGGACCCTCTTATCACAGAGCACCCCTGATACGTCTCTCCAGTTCTTCCACCCCGACTGTATTCTACAGTTTATCTCTCTCTCTGCTCCCCCCTCTGCATCCACTGTTGACCCCAAGTATTTAAAATACTCCACCGTCTTAACACGCTCTCCACTCAATGTCACTTCCCCTCCTCGGTCCTGCTGCACATCACATCTCATATATTCGGTCTTCTTTCGGCTAATTCTCATCCCCCTACTTTCCAACGCCTCTCTCCAATTTTCCAACTGCTGCTCCACCTCCTCTTTCGTCTCCCCACTCAACACAACATCGTCTGCATACATCATGCACCACGGCGCCTCCCCTCTAATCCTGTCCGTCAACACATCGAATACCACATTGAAAAGGAAGGGGCTCAAAGCTGATCCTTGGTGCAGACCAACTTCCACCCCAAAGCTCTCTGACACACCCACGCTACTCCTCACCTTAGTTGTTACTCCCCTGTACATCCCCTTGATCAGTTTAACATACTTCTCCGGTACCATCTTTTCCCTTAAGCATCTCCAAACTTCCTGCCGTGGTATCCTATCATATGCCTTCTCCAAGTCAATAAAAACCATGTGCAACGCCTTCTGCCCCTCTCTGTACCTCTCTGCCAACTGTTTCAATGCAAAAACTGCATCTGTCGTTCTCCTTCCCGGCATAAATCCAAACTGTTCCACTGACACTTCCGCTTCGTCTCTCAACCTACTCTCCACTATTCGCTCCCATATCTTCATTGTATGTGATATTAGCTTGATCCCTCTATCCAAAATAACCAAAGATTTTAAATCACTTCATGACTTTCAAGCAGATATGCACTCTACCATAAATTTAATGCAAACTCAAAAATTAGAATTAGAAGATATACTCTTGTATATATATTATAATAAACTAAGTCAAGAAACTCAAGAATTTTAAAGAACTTGTGGTTTTAAACTATATGACCACTTTGATAAATTTAAAGAAGCCATTGCCGAAGCTACCAAAACTTTAGCTAATGTTAGTTTTGATCTTGAAGAAAGTGAATTAACCACCTTAATACCTAAACGAAAAAGAAACTTCTCTCCAGAACCAGCCAGAAAACCATGGCATTCTGGCCAAACTACAGCTACTCTGGCAGTTTCCACCCAAAGACAATCCTCAAGAAGAGCTCAACATACTGACCAGAGAGAACTTTACTGCAAATTGTGTAAGAAAAACACACACAGAATCTCAAAATGTGATTCTTTCCCTGAAAGTTGGGATAAACTGAGAAAACTTGCTAAATTAAATTATTGTACTAAATGCACCTCATCTAAACACCAAGCCAAAGAATGCCCCATTTCTCTCCTACCCTGTTCATTTTGTAGGTTTTCTAACCATTTATCCTTCCTTTGTACCAAACAAAAAGGAAAACCAGAGGAAGATAAGAAAACCAAAACCAGTACTGAAGTAGCTATCCAAAAAGAAAACTCAAAACAAGGGAAACAAGTTACTAACTTATTAAGTTTAAAAAATACTGATCAAGAAGTGGCATTACTTCCTTCCATGCAGATGAGAATAAGAAACTAGGAAAAATCGATTAAATGCAGAGCACTTTTGGATAATTGTAGTCAAGCCAACTACGTACATTACCAATGTACGTAGCTATAATTAAATTGGAGGATTCTAGAAACCCTGGAAACTACCAAGAAATAGAAGCCATCATAATTGATGATATTAATATTAAATATGAAGTTCAGGGATTACTGAAACTTCAAACTTATTTAAACTCCTAAATTATCAGCTTGCAGATCACTTTGAAGCTGATGAAGTTGCCGACTTCATGTTAATTTTTGGGGCTGCAACCCACAAACGTTTTGCCCTCAGCACTCATCAGATTCATACTGCCTCTTGTTATAAATCTCCCTATGGAATACTTTTATTGGGTTTCCCTTCAGATTACTACCCTGAAAAAGAAAAAGAACCAATAAGAGATCAGATCAGCTTCTGTATTACCAACCCTACTTACTAGTACAACTTCTAATGAAGATCTAGAAAAAATTGAACACCAGATTGCACAATTTAGCAAACTAGAAAACTTGGGTATTTCTGGGGATGAACCATTTTCAAACAAAGAAAAAGATCTGATTGCAAACTTCGAAAAGGAAGTTAAAATAGAAGATGAAAGATTGTCTGTTAAGGTACCATGGAATGACCAAAAAGATAAAATTTCACCAAACTTTAACTATGCTATTAGCAGGTTAAAGTCCACTTGCAAAAAAAAAAAAGATAACTTAATGCAACCTTATTCAGACATCCTTGAACAACAATTCCAGGAAGGAATAATAGAAGAAGTAGCCCTAACAGAAAGCTTAAAACAAGAAGGAAATTTTTTACCTCATTTTCCAGTAGTTCGCCCTGGAGTACAAACAACTAAAGTTAGGATTGTAGTAGATCCCTCGGGTAAAAGCAAACCAGAAGAAATAACAGTAAATGATGCTACTGAGGACTGCCCTTCACTCCTACCTCATTTAGCAAAATTGTGCATTAAATTAAGGCATGGTAAATATTTGATGATTGGAGACATTCAAAAAGCATATTTACAACTTAAATATCAAACAGAATTTGACTGCAATACCCACAAAATTCTGTGGTTAAAAGATACCCAATTGGCTCCAAATGACGACAACCTGATCTGCTATAAATATAAAAGAGTTACCTTTGGCAACAAAAGCAGTCCATTTTTACTACAACAATCTCTCCAACACATTTTTAATGAACAACAAAACCAAGTGGCAGACTACCTAGCTAACCGCTTTTACATGGACAATGCTTTAATTAATGCCAACAATCTCTCAGAACTCAAAGACCTTTACAATTATAGTGTAAACACCTTAATGATTATAATTTGAAGCTATATGAATGGGCCTCCAATCACTCAGAACTTCAAGGACTATTTGAAAAACATGACATAGCCTCCTCAGAAGATAAAGAAACATAAAACTATTAGGATATGGTTGGAACACAAATGCTGATACACTCCATCTAAAAACTGTAAACTTGAACTCAGAAGCCAAAACTAAAAGAGAAATACTAAGTTCTGTGCAATCATTGTTTGATCCAATTGGATTTGTTGCACCCTTAGTGTTTAAATTAAAACTCTTCATGCAGAAAGTAGCATCTACCAAAAAAGATTGGGATGAATATCTAGAACCTGAAATGCTGGTGAATGGAAAAAACTTTGTAAAGAAATAAACAAAGTGGAATTTCTGAATTTTCCTAGACAAGCTTTTGAAAATCCAAACCTCTCATGGAAAATCTTCAACTCCACATCTTTTGTGATGCCAGCCAAGAAGGTATGCAGTAAGTTGCTATCTAGTTGGAAATGGAAAATCCGAACTAATTTACGCTAAATCAAGAGTCAACCCCAAATCAAAAAATTGGACCATTTGTAACTTGGAATTAATGGCAATCTGCCTAGGAACCAAAGTCCTAGAATACCTTAAAGAAACCTACCTAGAAGAAAACTCAGAAAACCAAAAGTTCTTCAAAACAATAATTTGGACAGACTCACAGGTGGCTTTAAATTGGATTGCTCAAAAATCTCTAAAAATGAAATCCATCTTTGTAAAAAACAGAGTGAAAGACATTCAGGAAGCAACAAGAAACTTAAACCATCACCTGGAATTCAGACATGTAGCAGGAGAAGACAACCCAGCAGACCTACTCACCAGAACAATATCTTTCAAGAAATTTCAAAAACTTCTTCCCTTTTACCAACATGGTCCCACATTTTTGAGAAATGAAACTGAATGGCCAACCAACTTAATTTTTAACCCCCACCAAGAAACCTTACAGACAACAATAAATGTGTCTCAAACAACTTGTAAAGAAATAAATGAAAAAAAACCCTTGTTAAACATGGAAAAATTCTCTAACAGGAAAAAACTGGTCAGAATCACTGCCTATGTTCTACGGTTCATAGAAAACTTAAAGTACTTCCGCACAAATATAACCCCAAATGTAACCTAACAATGGAAAAACAAATTGCTGTTTTGGAGAAAAATCATACAGCTTACAAAACTAAAGCCACAAATTACTGGATAAAATTAGTCCAGCAACAACATTTCTCAAAAGAAAAAGAAATAATCAACAAACTAAATAAAGGAGAAAAAGTTGAGGACCTAACAAAGCTGCAAAAGAATCTAAAACTCTTCATTGACAAAGAAGGGTTAGTCAGAACAATGGGGAGATATAAATATGCAACCAACCTTAACTATTCTGCTAGGTATCCTGTACTACTGCCTGAAAATTCTCATTTAACAACGTTAATCATAACTGAATGTCATGCAAAAGCCAGTCATGCAACCTTAGCTACCACATGCAATTTCCTCAGACAGGAATTCTGGATCCCCAAAATAAGGCAAGTAGTTAAAAAGGTTCTGAAACAATGTCTGTTTTGCCAAAAATACTTTGCCATGGCTTATGAAGTGCCTACTACTGGACCATTAGTAACGGAACGTTTAAGCTATGAAAAACCCTTTGAAAAAACTGCCCTTGACTATGCTGGTCCAATTTCTGTCCAGGATGAGAATAACCAATTCATGAAAGTCTACTTATTATTGTTCACTTGCTGCGCCACCAGATTCACCAGCCTTCACATCTGCACTGACCTTTCTGCTAAAACCTTTTTAAGAGAACTCTACCATTTGTCCTTAAACTACTCCCTTCCAAAAGTTTTGATTTCAGACAATCAATCCACCTTCAAAAGATCTGAAGATTACCTTAAACATTGGTTCCAAAATGTTCTTGTGTCTCAGTACCTCTCTGATCATGGTATCCAGTGGAAATTTACAGCAGCCTATTCACCCAGAACCTTAGGAATAGCTGAAAGAATGGTGGGTTTAGTCAAAAGAGCCCTCTATACCTCCCTAAAAGGAAGAAAAATCCCTTTAACTGAACTAAAAACAATTGTTCTTGAAATAATGAATACAATTAATTCAAGACCACTCACTTATGTTAATTCAAATGAAGATCCCTCCTCTGACCTACTAACTCCTTTCAAGTTGCTTTTTGGGTATGACAATACCAAATTCAACTTTTTAACCACTAATGATACCCAAGAAGCTGTTAATGAAGGTGATCAGGTGGATGCTGATTATATGACAGCAACAGAGGACAAAGAAAGAAAGAAAATACTGGATTACTTTCATAAGGGAGTTAAACAATCTAAAGAAATCAAAAAAGATGGCGATATGAATATTTGAGTAGTTTGAGGAAAAAGAATACCAACAACACAAACAACCAGTAAGTAAAGAACCTAAAGTAGGAGAACTGTCTCTTAGATGAAAATTCTATGAATCCCAAATACTTCTGGAAGATTGCTGTAATTGAAACATTACACCCAGATGAAGATGGCATAATCAGGCATGTAACTGTAAAAACACCCAATGGTCATCTCTCCAGAAGACACATATATCGGTTATACCCACTGGAAATAACTGATAAACCGAATATTGACCTGGAAGAACTGGAAAATTCTTCCACAGAATCAGGAACTGTAGATATCCTGACACTACTACTGCCGCTACTCAACCCCGACCACAAAGACAAGCTGCAGTTAGATTTCGGGAAGAACTGCAAAGAAAATACAGAGTGGATCTTTGTGAAGACCACAAATTGAAAATTGTAAATAATTGTAAATAGCTATAACTTAGGACTAACGTTCTACAGAAAAGACGCTTTCATTTTCATATTTCACCTAAAAGGAACTTTTCTGTAGAGCATGTCATTTTCATTCATAAAAAAAAAAAAAAATTTCCAAGAATATAATTCTGGGTAAATTTTTTCCCCTTGGGGGAATGTTAAAAAAAGTGGTTAGAAATAACCGCATATATTTCCAAATAAAAATAAAATATAAACAAAATAAATATAGAATAAAAATAACAACCCTCGTTTCTAACCAACTAGTGAAGTTGGGTTTCCCTAATTAACAAAAAAAAAAAAAAACGGAGCTTTGTTATCTTGAAAAATTTTGACTGCTGAATGAAGCGGGCTAGTTTTTTCGTAAAAAATTCTCGTGGTTCCCCAACTAACCGGGCAACTTAAAGTCAACCTTTAAACCTCAATATAACCACTGCAATTAAACTAAAAACAAAACCCTGTTTAACTAAATAGAGGCCTATCAGAACTAGGTGTAAGTAAGTTAATTAAAAAATAACTAAGGTAAGAGAAAAACTAGGTACCTAGAAGAAACTCGAACCGGGCTACAACTGCCCTAACTAAATAATTAAATGGCTGTTATAGCCCCTATTAAAACTTAAGGCAATATAGCCCTAACTTAACTTGAGTAAAACCTTCAAAACCTTAAACCTTTAAAAACAAAAACTTAAGGGCAATACAGCCCTAGCCTAACTTAACCTGCAAAACCTAGGTCTGGGAAATAGCCCCTAAATAAATAACTAGCAGTGTGAAATAGTAACTTAACAAATAAAATTCAAATCTGGAAACTAAATGAAACTTATGGATTAGTTAGAAACAGAAAGGGTAACGTTCAACTGGCAACTTCATTTTTAGTAAGTCTAAATTAATTTTAATGAATTTAGCTTGACCATAGTTAGTAATCTGGCTGCCGACCAAATTTTAACCTTAAAACTACTGCAGCCTACAGTGAAAAAGTCTGTAGCTATGTTGACAGTCTAAATGGGCCATTATTATTTCTATAATTACTGTGTCTATTTAAAGTAAACTTAGCCTTAATATTGCACCTAAATAAAAATAATCTCTCAAAAAAAAAAAATTTTCAATAAATTTTTCAATAGTCATATTCAATGATAGCTTGCTTTTGGGAAAGGAGTCGCTGCAACATTTCCAGCGTGTAATTCCATCTGGTTGGCACATCTTGAATCAGCTTCAGTTGAGGCAAGTTAAGTTTTTTTTTAATTTGATGTAAGCGCTGCGTCGCTTGCGGAGAGTGGCGAAAATCATCAGTTGGAGTGTATAAGCCAAACAACCGAAACTATCAGTTTAACGTCGGTTGTAAGTAAGCTACTGGAATCAATAATTAGGGATCGTATAGTCGAACACTTAGAATTACATAACTTAGAAATACGCAGCACGGTTTTAGGCGAAACAAATCTTGCTTAACTAATCTTTTAGAATTTTTTCAAAGCGTGGTTGACGTTTACGACAGTCATCGGGCGGTTGATGTAGTGTATTTTGATTTTAAAAAAGCGTTTGACACCGTACCGCACAAAAGACTCATTGAAAAAACTAAGGCTCATGGAATCAGGGGTGTAGTAATAAATTGGACAGAAGAGTGGTTGCGAGGTAGGAAACAGAGGGTGGTCGTTGATGGAGCGGAGTCGTGTTGAGCTAATGTAGCGAGTGGCGTTCCTCAGGGTTCTGTATTGAGCCCCTTGCTTTTTCTTATATATATTAACGATTTAGATGTCGGCCTAGTCAGTACAGTTTCAAAGTTTGCGGATGACACGAAGCTGGGTGGTAGGGCAATTAATGACGAAGATAGAGGTAAAATTCAGGAAGATCTGAATAAAATCGTTGATTGGTCAATCACATGGCAAATGAGATTTAACGTCGATAAGTGCAAAATTTTGCATATAGGTTCGCGTAACGGTAATTTTGCGTATAGTATTTCAGGGAAAGAGTTAACAAGCGTAGAGCAGGAAAAAGGTTTAGGAGTTATAGTCACTGGTGACATAAAAGTAGCGAAACAAAGTACAGCAGCGGTCAATAAAGCGAATAAAGTGTTAGGTTTTATAGCTAGGAATTTTGAGTACAAATCGCGCGATATTATAGTTCCTCTTTATAAATCATTAGTTAGACCCCATTTGGAGTACGCGATCAAATTTTGGAATCCGCATATGCGCAAAGATATTGACAAAATCGAAAGAGTTCAAAGACGAGCAACTAAGATGATTCCGTCGCTTAGGTCAAAGTCGCACGAGGATAGGCTTAAGGAGTTAAAATTGACTACACTCGAGACTCGGAGGCTAAGGGGTGATCTAAACCAGTTTTTCAAAATTATGAATGGGTTCGATAACGAAGATAGAGATAGCTTTTTCGAAATGTCTCAATATAATAGGACTAGAAATAACGGGTGTAAGTTGACAAGTAGAAGGTTCGAGACAGCAGTTGCCAAAAACTTTTTTACGCATAGAATAGTAAATAGGTGGAATAGTTTGCCGGTAGAAGTAATTAGTAGCACGTCTATAAACATTTTTAAAAATCGATTAGACGCATATGTTGATAGATTGGGTATAGTTTATGGTAGTAAAATTAAGGGTTGGATAAGATAGATTTTGATTCTCTTTTCATTAAAGATCACAATAACCAGACTAGAGGTCATAGTATGAAATTATTTAAGCCAAGATGTAGAACAAATTTAAGAAAACATAGTTTTACAAACAGAGTATTTAAGTTTTGGAACAGTGTGACAGAAGAACTGGTGACTTCAGATACAGTTGATTATTTCAAAAGAACGTTGGATAGTTTGATGTCTGCAAGGGACATCTGGTGATAGTGTTTAAGCCCATTTTTATTGCATGAATGGTACTAGTTTATTTCATATACGTACATTATATACATTTAGGTGATAGATCCCACAGCTCAACACAAGTGTTGTGGAATATAGGGAGGCAGCATCTTGGGTTAGGGGATACTCTCTGTCCATACACACACCATTTAAAGAGATTCCTCTGCTGAGCGGTGCCCTCCATAGTACTGTGAGGTATTGAAAAACTCATGATCCTCAATTGCCTCACAAACACCTTTAATTGGGAGACCCAAAATGGATGCACACACATTTCTACATTACTGTACAGTCTTTACAGCCACACCTACACTTTTCCTCCTAAGTATATATATTGTAATTTATATGGTTGTAAATTGTGACTTGGTCCGCAATTGATATGGACCGTGACATATTTTTGGTTGGCAAGGTACTGGTATTGATGGATACCGTAATGAAATTGACTGGATTCTTTGGATCTGATATATTTGCATGTCAGTTATAAATAGATATAGAGTGTAATATATTTGTGGATAGTAGTCTATTATGACTTGATCCTCTGGATCCAGAGATTCTATCTTTAGTTTTAAATTGATAACACTGGTATGCATCAATTTTGCTGTCAAGGGTTTTGTAAGTGATTCTTATAGAACTTTTCCTGCTGATTTCGAATCTGCAATCCGTTTTTCTCAATCAGCTCAGGTTATCCGGCTATGGCCTCATAAGTAAAATAGAATTTTTCGTGATTTTGTCAAAGCGGAATTGGAACAGTAACATCTATCATCACTTGTTTCACTTCTATAATATCTTTTTTTTACTTTTCAGGCATATAGATAAAATATTTCATAAAGAATAGAGCGTGTAAAAATGATCCCAATAGATTCTGCTACATATGTGGGACGGTTACCCTGCCAAATAACCAGTCCCAAATCACTAAATTTGTGAAGACAATGTATAGAGCATACTTTGGAATTAAGCTAGGGGACCAGGACAAAAATTTCGCCCCTCATATGTGCTCCACCTTGGAGAGAAGGAAACGATCACGTGACAGATTGCTATTTCTGCATGACAAACCTCCAAGGTGGGCTTATAAATTTATTTTTCTTAAATATTTTGAAATCCTCGTATGAAACTTGACATAATATTCACCATAATGTAATATTCACCATATATAGCATAATATTCACCATAATGGTAATCATACATTTACATATACATATTGTTATAGAAAATACATTTACACATACATATTGTTATACAAGTTACATTTACATATACAATGATTGTATATTTTCTTTCTTTTTCACTCATATTGTCCCCGAAGGGACAATATGAATGAAAAAGAAAGAAAATATACAGACTCCATCGACCTATTTCATATCTTACAGACCGCAGCCTTCCCTCACGAGCCGCCACTGTCTGAATGCTTCTTCTATTTCATATGCAATTTTTATATCCATGTTTCTGTGTTTCTATTTTCAGGAGTTAACAAGAAGAATAAACACATTGTTGTATACCCTGACATTCCTTCTGCTATGAGACCTGTACCCCATGGTCCTGGAATTCCAATACCCGACCCACCTCAAACCCTGGACTTCGATGATTCTGATGATGAATCAATGACCAATGCCAATGACCAGTCCCAGTCGTATATACCTCAAAATACCGCTTCAAATGAGCCGAGGCCTCTCAACCAGGCCAAACTTAATGATCTTACCAGGGATTTAGGACTTTCCAAATTAGCTGCCGAGATCTTGGGCTCACGACTTCGAGAGGACAACTTGCTGGCTCCGGGAACAACATTCTCATGGTATAGGAAACGAGAGGAAGAATTCCGCAAGTTTTTTGCAGTGCACGAAAATACCTCTTCCTTAGTGTACTGCTGCAATGTTGAGGGGCTAATCGAATCCTTGGGCCTGCCATATAACGCATCAGAATGGAGGCTATTTATAAATTCGTCTAAACGAAGTTTGAAAGCAGTACTTCTCAACATTGGGAATAGGGTTGCATCAGTCCCTGTAGCACATTCCGTACAACTTACTGAGAGCTACGATAACATGAAAATTTTACTGGATGCTCTCGTATACGACCAACATAACTGGAGGATCTGTGGAGATTTGAAGGTAATACTAATATCATAAGTAAACTATTGCTATTGACTATGTTGTTTTTCCAAAGGTTATTTGAGAGCGTATAAGAACACTTAACTTCCCCACAGAAGTGATACAGTCCAATGCATAGATTTTTTTATCTGATAGAACAAATTCTCTAAATTCTTTAAATATTTTCATTTTTTTTCAGATTGTGGCATTTGTATTGGGAATGCAAGGGGGATACACGAAATACCCATGTTTCCTCTGCAAATGGGATAACCGAGCGGATGAGAAGCACTATGCACAGCGTGAATGGGCATCCAGAGAGAATTTTGAACCTGGGTCGCATAATGTCGTTTCAGTGCCCCTTGTACCACCAACAAAAATTTTGCTCCCACCACTTCATATTAAGCTGGGCTTGATGAAAAATTTCATCAAATCAATGAATAAGGAGGGTTCAGCATTCCGTATCTCGAGAGTAAATTTCCTCAGATATCTGATGCTAAACTAAATGCTGGGGTTTTTGATGGTCCTCAAATTCGAACTTTGATCAAGGATACTCAGTTCGAAAACGCAATGACTCCAACTGAGAAGAATGCCTGGCAGGCATTCAAATCAGTTGTCACTGATTTTCTTGGCAAGCGTAGAAGTCCAGAATACGAGTCCGTTGTCGAAAACTTGATGGAAGCTTTCAAAGCTCATGGGTCGCGCATGTCCATAAAAATGCACTTTTTGTGGTCCCACTTGGACTATTTTCCTGAAAATTGCGGGGATTATAGTGAGGAACAGGGTGAACGATTTCACCAAGATATCAAAATAATGGAAGAGAGGTACCAGGGAAACTGGGATATCAATATGCTGGCGGACTATTGCTGGTGTTTGAAGCGAGACGTGCCCGAAGAAAAACAGACGGAAAGCCAAAAAAACTTCATTCTTTCCTCAATAAACTTTT